>JBAMBO010000009.1:0-31371 GCA_037044535.1 Lordiphosa magnipectinata | reverse complement strand
ACAAGCAAATACTCAAGAATTATGAAATCAATCCCGAAACCAAGTCTTAAAGAAATTATTTGTTAACTGTCGGGCTTTTGCTTAAATTCAATCTTCTGCTTTTCAGCTCTACTTAAATCCTCACCAGAAATAGGAACAGTAGACATCCCAGCGCCCACCCGCCAGTTCAAAATGCCAGATACTTTGCCCGCCACGGCAACGGTGAGTGCCTCGAGCATTGATTGTACTGTGGCGTTACTTAAGGTACCCACACCCACCATGCAGATGCCACAAATGTGCAATCTTCAGAGCTTGGGCCTAATAATGGAGCCCAATAATATAAATATAGAACTAAATCCAGCGGCCAGCACATCCGGATTCAAGGTGAGTCAAATGAGATCTAAACTTTATTTAAAATTATCCAAACTATTTAAAATTTTTGGGGTGGGAATATGGTTATGACACTACCATCAGGACGCTGGGCGGATTTCTCGTCTTCGCTCTGGGTGATCATGTACTTGGGTCCGCCAACATCGGGAAATGGATATGACGGCACATGCTCGGAATCGTCCAATAAAGGTGGTTCCATTGGTTTTGGCTCTTCCATTTGGGGCTTAGACTCTTCCTCAAATAGCCAGCAAAAGGCATAGTAAATTCGATCGGCCACCATCACCAGAGGTTCGTCCAAGCTGGGGCCGAACAAAATAGGCGACATCTCGTCCTTGTTGCCATAAGTGCGTGGAGCAACAGGAACATCTTCATGGAAAAATCCCTGCAGCTGCTTGAAACAAAACCGTGCTGCAGTGCGGATATGGGGTCGTACGTCCACGTGACGTAGCTTGTCGAAAGCGTCATCCACACACATGTTCACATGTTGGCGGAAGGGAAAACGTGCTTCCGAGCCAAACAGATCCCTCCATGTAACAGGTTCAGCTTCGGCACGCTGCATTTGTCTGTCCAATTCGGCCAGATAGGCTAGAATTTCTGTTCCCACACGATTACCCAGACTGGGTATGGGACCACCACGCTTACGGCAGCGACGCAAAAACTGATCACGGTCTCTAGCAACTGCCAGCTGCTCCTTGAGGCGAAGCAACTGCTTGGAGAAAGAGGCAGAAACTGGCCTATCCAAAGGGGACGGTGGGTTAGAGGAAGAATTGTTAGTGGTGCTGTGGGCGGGTTCGGTCCGCTGCTTGGATGAAATGGTTGGGGCTACGTCTAGAGGTATTTCATAGAGGCTGGGCGCATCTCCGGCTCCGGGATCTGGAATTTTCTTCTCCGAATCAGACTTGGGGACCAGGGAACTCGATGTTTGAGTAGAGTAATAGTAGTCTTCACCCGCAACTGTGCGTAATTGTCGCACCTTATCCAGCGCCAGTAGATAGGACTGTATTGATTCCGAGCTCGATGCTTCTAGTTTCTCTGGCTCTGACAGTTCTAGTTCCTCGTTCTGCAGTCTTACAACTGACTCTTGTAGGTTTTCAGTCTCCAATCGCATTTTCCGTTATCGTCGTTGTTTGGACTCTAAACAATTTTTAAGCTTTTGTAATGTGTCGGAGTCCCATCGATTTTCAGATTTGTACTTCTTATGATCTCGACGCTGCTTAGGTTTTCTCTGTCTTTCATCCGATTCATTTTCACTCTCCTGAGATTGCCGCCGCCTTTCAAATATTATTTGGTAGCGATCCTCAAAATCTGGACTAACCTGCGACTTTTTATGTTTTTCATCCTTTCGACTTTCCTGGGGCATTGGCCCCAGCTCCTCAAAATCCTGCCTATCCTGTGACTTCTGACTTTCTCGACACTTCGCACGCCTTCCGTTTGGACGCTCCTCAAGCTGTTGAGAATCCAGTGATCTGTGGCGCTCTCGACTCCTTTGTCGCTCCAGAGGCGCTCGCCGCTTTTCAAATACATTTTGGTGGGCAGCCTTTTCAGGATCATCAAATTTTTGACTCTCCTGAGTCGTTCGCCGTCTTTTAACTAATTTTTGCTGTAAAGGTTTTTGACGCTCCTCAAAATCTAGGCGATTGTTTGACTTCTGACGATCCTTGTGCTTTTGCGTCTCTTGCGTGAACTTTTGACGGGTTTTCGGTGATCGTCGCCTTTCAATTAGTTTCTGCAGCGCAATTTCTTGTCTCATTTCAAAGTCTTTTCTGTCCTTTATCTTTTGAAGTTCCAAAGGGGTCTTACTCCGTGCACCGTGACCCTCGTACTCCTGCTCCAAACATTGACGCTGTTCAGACTTTGCTCGCGTTGCAGGGCCTTGATGCTTTTTCGGTTCCAGCCGCAGTTCAGACCTGGAACGTCTGTGCGGGTATTTATCAGAGCCCTGTTCCATTCGTACAGCTTCTCGTGCCATAATATCATATTGTCGACAGTTTTTTACAGCAGTAGGAGCCTGATTATTAGACAATTTCAGGTTTTCAGGTGATTTTAGCAGCTCACGCCGCGTTAACGGATCTCGACTCTTTGCAGTCTTCCTTCTCTGTAAGGGTTCCAGTGCTATTGGTAGACATTCTTCTTTGTGGGGATCTCCAATCAGTTCGCCTTCCTTTAGTGATTCTCGATCTCGACTCTTTGCGGCCCCCCGAACAGTAATCCGCTCAGATTTACTAGCCATTATAAAATTTATAAAAAAAAATATAAAATTTTGTAAACTGAAATTTTCTTTAACTTTGCTTTTACAACGAATGCTTATATACGAATGAGATAAAATATTGATGACACAAAATAGCTGCCTAAACAAGGGCAACTTGGTTTTTGAAAAAATGTTAAATTAATTTTCCCACTCTCGACTTTTAGTTGACTCTGTCCAAAAAAGGATCAGCCAAGTCTAAGTAGCCAAGTCCATTTAACCCTGTCAGTCTGTCTGTCTGTAGAAATGCGTCGATCTCCGAAACACCCCCCTATATATTTAAATTAAAGAAACTGCAAGTGTATATAAACTTCGGCGGAACTAAAGTTATCTTTCCTCTATTTTGTTTTTAATTTTCGGTTGGAAAATGAACAGTCAAGCTTAGAAAATTACAAATTTATGAGGCAATCCATCAATGCCATGCCAACAGAGTCACCACACCACTCACACCAAAAGGGAGCAATTCGCCGCCGCTGCATTCAATGGTCATGACCACTAATCGCTTCCCACGATCGGCGTGCATTTTCAATATGTAAAATTGCGCCGCCTTCATTAATCCGTAAATTAGAAGCATTGAATGATATCAGGCTGGCTGTCCCATGCTTCCCTAACTCAACTCGGACTGGTGCTGACAAACAAGAGTCGCGTTTTTTGAAGTGCACCCTGAAACTGAACTAAAATCACTGCGCGCACACACACACACACATTCAACACATGTATACTATAAAGGGCAGAAGCCTGAACCACCCACCAGTCCTACAAAGCGCTCGAACACAGTGGTCTGGGTAAGACTAAAACGAAAATGATTTTCGACTCTCAACAGGTCCTGCAATGATGTAGATAAAGGGTTCAACCAGAGAACAATATCGCTTCTAGGTATTGATACTCGTTGGTTTAACCTGCCGATTGGTCCAAGTCACTAAAAATTAAAATTTTAACAGAAACTTTGAACGGTAATTGCTTGGACACTCGAAAAACATAATGCTTGGTATCGAGAAAATTAACATACAATCAATGATCGAAATTGACAAGAGCTGTGATTTCTATGAAAAAATTATAGAGTTTGTCGAAAAGTTTTGCCATCAAGAGGGTTGATTGAATATTAAAGTTGTTTTGAAGCCATATTTCATCAAATTATTTGCGTAGGGAACCACAGTTTAGATTTTAATTACAACCACTTTAGCATATAGCCTAAGGGCTCTTCTATTTTTACAAATTTGGTTGCATTTAAATCAGCTGGACGGAGAAAGTTACAGCCGGCTAGTCTCGAAAAAATGAATAAAAATTTAGGGCAGGACAACTAGATTGATGCATAAAATGTGTATAGGAAATATTAAAAGACTACGTGATCTAAAATAGACCTTACATTAATTGTCAAGCAAATGTATAATAACATTCAGGCAGTACTAGATTCAAACAATTTCCACGAAACAAAGCTACAGTGGTTGGGGTCAACCTAAAATTATGTCCGTCTGTCCGTCTGTTTGCTGCGCAAACTAGTCTCTCAGTTTTAAAGCTAACGAGCTGAAATTTTGCAGCAGAGTCTTCTTTTTACTGCACGCTGCTAATATGTCGGACCCGACCGGATCGGATGACTTATATCTTATAGCTGCCATAGGAACCATCGGTCAAAAAATGGGTCTTAGTGGGAAAAACTTTTTTGTTTTCAATGTTAGCGGCCTTAAAGCTCGGCCATTGTTAATATTATATGCTTTCAAACAGATTTGCAAATTTTGGTCGAGATCGGATGACTATATCTTATAGCTGTCATAGGAACAATAGGTCGGAAAATGGGTCTTAGTAGAAAAAAATTTTTTGTTTTCAATGCTAGCGTCATAAAACTCGGCGATAATAAATATTATATGCTTTCAAACAGATTTACAAATTTTTGTCAAAATCGGATGACTATATCTTATAGCTGCCATAGGACCGATCGGTCGGAAAATGGGTCTTAGTGAAAAAAACTTTTTTGTTTTCAAGTAAATCGTTCTTAAAGTCGGTGATTCTTAATATTAAACGCTTTCAAACTAATTTGAAAAAGTTGATCGACATCGGGTGACTGATATCTTATGGTTGCCATAGGACCGATCGGTCGGAAAATGAGTCTTAGTGAGAAAAACTTTTCTGTTTTCAATTTTATCTTTCTTAATCTCCGCGATTGTTAATTTGATATGTTTTCAAAAAGATTCTCAAAATTTGGTCGAAATCAGATGTTTATCTGTCGGAAAATGAGTTTTAGTTAAAAATTTTTTTAGATTTTTATGTAAGCGTTCTTAAACTCTGACATTTCAAAAACAGCATTTGCAAGGGTATAAAAACTTCGGCACAGACGAAGTTAGCTTGGCCTTCTCGTTTTTGCTATTTTGGCAATAGTTGCATACACAATCCTTGTAAGTCTTAGATTTTTCCTTTCTTCGACTCAGATAATGAAGTACCACGGCCCCATTTTAACTTTTTTCTAACTTTTATGACGCTTCAATTAAAGCATAAAGACGTATTCGACGATTCCGAATCAAATTGAAAATTAATGTTTAATACAACGTTGCCGTGACAAAAATTCATTGAAACTTTTTTCGAAGACTCATCCAAAAATGCATACACCACACGTTTGTCAACGGTTACCATGTAGCAACACTTGGAACTATCAGCCAGTAAACAGTGAAAAATGCTTGACGACACAAATCAATATTCAAAAATGTTATTCATCACAGTTCGATTTTCAGTAACGAGCAGCTTAAGAGAGTCAACAAGGTGTCCATGATTCTAGTGGCATCTGTTTAGACGCATTTAGCGTTAAAATAGAAGTTGTAGGATACGACTCAATAGAAATACTACCTTAAGTTCTTAACAATATGAAACATTTCCACAAATGTGTATCATATCGGATTGTCTTCAATGAAGTCGGCTAGCAGTATCACAGCGTACGATAAAGAACGATGTGGACAAGTGATGCAAGAACAATAGACGTAATTTCAGAGAACTGCATAGGGACTATTAGTTATGAAATTAATCTACGATTTTCTGACACTTGTTCCACATCTTCTTTATTTACCCGTGTACTCTAGCCGCCTTCATAAAAATCTGAAATGAATACACAATTTGGAAATTTTCCAATATTTTAGAACTTCAAGGTACACCTTTCATTGGCTCGGTCCACAACTTCTATTTAACCGTCTATATATGCCATCTACACTGCTCGCCACTTGAATAGGACACCCTGTATGCTCTCTTTAAAACTGCTCGTAACTCGAAAACGAAATGGAAGAATAACGGTATTTTTTGCATATTATCTTTGTGCAAGCATTCTTCGCTCTTTCTGGTATATTCCAAGTTTTGGAATAGAACCGTTATAAAGTTGTTTGCACTTTATGTGAGCATTCGCAAAAATTCAATGGAATTTTTGCGCCACTTGAATAGAACATGAATTTTATTTGGTCGGAATCGTCGACACGTGCTTTTTGCTTTAATTGAAGCGTATATAAAATTAAAAAAAATTAAAATGGGGCGTGGCACTTCATTATCTGAGTCGGAGAAAGGAAAAATCCAAGCTTACAAGGATTCTGGCCTTTCGATTGCCAAAATAGCAAAAACGAGAAGGCCAAGCTAACTTCGTCTGTGCCGAAGTTTTTATACCCTTGCAAATGCTGTTTTTGAAATGTCGGAGTTTAAGAACGCTTACATAAAAATCTAAACAATTTTTAACTAAAACTCATTTTCCGACAGATAAACATCTGATTTCGACCAAATTTTGCGAATCTTTTTGAAAACATATCAAATTAACAATCGCGGAGATTAAGAAAGATAAAATTGAAAACAGAAAAGTTTTTCTCACTAAGACTCATTTTCCGACCGATCGGTCCTATGGCATCCATAAGATATAGTCACCCGATGTCGATCAACTTTTTCAAATTAGTTTGAAAGCGTTTAATATTAAGAATCACCGACTTTAAGAACGATTTACTTGAAAACAAAAAAGTTTTTTTCACTAAGACCCATTTTCCGACCGATCGGTCCTATGGCAGCTATAAGATAAAGTCATCCGATTTTGACAAAAATTTGTAAATCTGTTTGAAAGCATATAATATTTATTATCGCCGAGTTTTATGACGCTAGCATTGAAAAAAATTTTTTTCTACTAAGACCCATTTTCCGACCTATTGTTCCTATGACAGCTATAAGATATAGTCATCCGATCTTGACCAAAATTTGCAAATCTGTTTGAAAGCATATAATATTAACAATGGCCGACTTTAAGTCCGCTAACATTGAAAACAAAAAAGTTTTTCCCACTAAGACCCATTTTTTGACCGATTGTTCCTATGGCAGCTATAAGATAAAGTCATCCGATCCGGTCGGTTCCGACATATTAGCAGCGTGCAGTAAAAAGAAGACTCTGTGCAAAATTTCAGCTCGTTAGCTTTAAAACTGAGAGACTAGTTTGCGCAGAAACAGACGGACAGACGGACAGACAGACAGACGGACAGACAGACAGACAGACAGACGGACGGACAAAGCTCAATCGACTCAGCTCGTCGCCCTGATCAAGAATATATATAGTTTATGGGGTCGGAAATGAATATTTCTATGCGTTGCAAACTTCTGGGCAAAATTATAATACCCTTTGCAAGGGTATAAAAAGTCGACAGGAGCCGTCACGCCATAACAAATTTTTTAAATAATGAGGCTAATTATGGTAAAAACATGAAGGGCCGCACCCACAGTGTGCTTACCATCGCGGACAAGCGACTTATATTAAGAGAAGCTTCCAATTCGCACGACTCTTTGGCCAAGTTAAGGGAAAAATACAACGTTAAAGCAAGTTTGACAACCATGGGTCGTGTTATTAACAATGCTACACACCTGAAGAGACTAAAAATCAAGAAGAAGCCACCTCTTAACCCGGCTCGGAAGTTACAACGCCTTGATTTCGCGCGCGCACATGTCACCTGGACTTCGGAGTGGCTACGTGTTGTCTTTTCGGACGAAAAAAAGTTTAATTTGGAGGGCCCCGATGGCTACAGCTACTATTTTCATGATCTTCGAAAAGAACCACACCATCTTGATAAGTTGCACAGCAGTGCTGGAGGTATTATGGTATGGGGGGCCATTTCCTATTATGGCACCTGTGAGCTTAAATTTATTCCAACCACCATGAATGCGTTGTGTTATAATGGTATATTGAAAGAGGCCTTTCCACACTTCCAAACTCTTTTTGCAAATCTAAAATGGATTTATCAACATGATAATGCCCCTATACATACGGCCCGGATTGTTAAATCGTATATAGTGAGCCAAAACGTGGAGTTATTAAACTGGCCACCCTATTCACCGGACTTGAATATCATTGAGAATGTGTGGGGATGGCTAACACGTGAAGTATATGGATCAGGTCAGCAATATTCGAGCGTTCCCGAACTAATTGCAGCTATCAAATTAGCATGGGGCTCGATATCGTTGAATTATTTGGGAAAATTGAATGCATCCCTTCCAGACCGAATGTGTGAGGTTTTGGAGAAAAAAGGAGGCTCAACACACTATTAAAAACATTTTTTTGGCTTAAAAACATGTTAGTAATTTCTTATTTAAGTAATGTTGTTATTTGAAAAGGATTGAAATATTCTTAAATGGTTTTTAGATAAAGTGTCCTATTCAAGTGGTGCAAAATGAAGATTCCAAAATTTGTTACTTATTGGTTAACAATGTTTTTTGTATACTTACAACTTTTGAATAATTTTGTAATTTTTGTCTAATTACTACATTTAAATAAACTTTATAAGAAAACAAAAATTATTTTCCTAGATGGCTTGGTTAAGCAGCAATTAACTATCGACTTTAAAGGTGTCCTATTCAAGTGGCGAGCAGTGTATATATTTATACCCTTGCAAAGGGTATTATAATTTTGCCCAGAAGTTTGCAGCGCATAGAATATTCATTTCCGACCCCACAAACTATATGTATTCTTGATCAGGGCGACGAGCTGAGTCGATTGAGCTTTGTCCGTCCGTCTGTCTGTCTGTCCGTCTGTCTGTCTGTCTGTCCGTCTGTTTCTATGCAAACTAGTCACTCAGTTTAAAAGCTATCGAGAAAACTTATAAATAAGAGGTTTGTAGACGTTTGCATTGAAGACAAAAAAGTTTTTATCACTAAAACAACATTTTCGGCCGATGGTTCGTATGGCAGCTATATGCTATAGTCATCCGATCTGGCCGGTTCCGACAAATGTGCAGCGTATTTGTAGCAAAAGACTTCGTGCAAAAGTTTGGTTAAGATAGCTTTAAAACTGACGGAGGAGATAGCATAGAAACAGACGGACAGAGGGACAGACGGACGGATAGACGGACGGACAGACGGACATGGCTATATCAACTCAGCTCGTCATGCTGATCAAGAATATATATACTTTGTGTGGTCGGAAATGCTTCCTTCTATGCGTTACAAACATCTGGACAATTTTAATATACCCTCTACAAGGGTATAAAAACTTAAACTGTGGTTCCCTACGCAAATAATTTGATGAAATATGGCTTCAAAACAACTTTAATATTCAATCAACCCTCTTGATGGCAAAACTTTTCGACGAACTCTATAATTTTTTCATAGAAATCACAGCTCTTGTCAATTTCGATCATTTATTGTATGTTAATTTTCTCGATACCAAGCATTATTTTTATCGAGTGTCCAAGCAATTACCGTTCAAAGTGTCTGTTAAAATTTTAATTTTTAGTGACTTGGACCAATCGGCAGGTTAAACCAACGAGTATCAATGCCTAGAAGCGATATTGTTCTCTGGTTGAACCCTTTATCTACATCATTGCAGGACCTGTTGAGAGTCGAAAATCATTTTCGTTTTAGTCTTACCCAGACCACTGTGTTCGAGCGCTTTGTAGGACTGGTGGTGGTTCAGGCTTCTGCCCTTTATAGTATACATGTGTTGAATGTGTGTGTGTGTGTGCGCGCAGTGATTTTAGTTCAGTTTCAGGGTGCACTTCAAAAAACGCGACTCTTGTTTGTCAGCACCAGTCCGAGTTGAGTTAGGGAAGCATGGGACAGCCAGCCTGATATCATTCAATGCTTCTAATTTACGGATTAATGAAGGCGGCGCAATTTTACATATTGAAAATGCACGCCGATCGTGGGAAGCGATTAGTGGTCATGACCATTGAATGCAGCGGCGGCGAATTGCTCCCTTTTGGTGTGAGTGGTGTGGTGACTCTGTTGGCATGGCATTGATGGATTGCCTCATAAATTTGTAATTTTCTAAGCTTGACTGTTCATTTTCCAACCGAAAATTAAAAACAAAATAGAGGAAAGATAACTTAAGTTCCGCCGAAGTTTATATACACTTGCAGTTTCTTTAATTTAAATATATAGGGGGGTGTTTCGGAGATCGACGCATTTCTACAGACAGACAGACTGACAGGGTTAAATGGACTTGGCTACTAAGACTTGGCTGATCCTTTTTTGGACAGAGTCAACTAAAAGTCGAGAGTGGGAAAATTAATTTAACATTTTTTCAAAAACCAAGTTGCCCTTGTTTAGGCAGCTATTTTGTGTCATCAATATTTTATCTCATTCGTATATAAGCATTCGTTGTAAAAGCAAAGTTAAAGAAAATTTCAGTTTACAAAATTTTATTTTTTTTTTATAAATTTTATAATGGCTAGTAAATCTGAGCGGATTACTGTTCGGGGGGCCGCAAAGAGTCGAGATCGAGAATCACTAAAGGAAGGCGAACTGATTGGAGATCCCCACAAAGAAGAATGTCTACCAATAGCACTGGAACCCTTACAGAGAAGGAAGACTGCAAAGAGTCGAGATCCGTTAACGCGGCGTGAGCTGCTAAAATCACCTGAAAACCTGAAATTGTCTAATAATCAGGCTCCTACTGCTGTAAAAAACTGTCGACAATATGATATTATGGCACGAGAAGCTGTACGAATGGAACAGGGCTCTGATAAATACCCGCACAGACGTTCCAGGTCTGAACTGCGGCTGGAACCGAAAAAGCTTCAAGGCCCTGCAACGCGAGCAAAGTCTGAACAGCGTCAATGTTTGGAGCAGGAGTACGAGGGTCACGGTGCACGGAGTAAGACCCCTTTGGAACTTCAAAAGATAAAGGACAGAAAAGACTTTGAAATGAGACAAGAAATTGCGCTGCAGAAACTAATTGAAAGGCTACGATCACCGAAAACCCGTCAAAAGTTCACGCAAGAGACGCAAAAGCACAAGGATCGTCAGAAGTCAAACAATCGCCTAGATTTTGAGGAGCGTCAAAAATCTTTACAGCAAAAATTAGTTAAAAGACGGCGAACGACTCAGGAGAGTCAAAAATTTGATGATCCTGAAAAGGCTGCCCACCAAAATGTATTTGAAAAGCGGCGAGCGCCTCTGGAGCGACAAAGGAGTCGAGAGCGCCACAGATCACTGGATTCTCAACAGCTTGAGGAGCGTCCAAACGGAAGGCGTGCGAAGTGTCGAGAAAGTCAGAAGTCACAGGATAGGCAGGATTTTGAGGAGCTGGGGCCAATGCCCCAGGAAAGTCGAAAGGATGAAAAACATAAAAAGTCGCAGGTTAGTCCAGATTTTGAGGATCGCTACCAAATAATTTTTGAAAGGCGGCGGCAGTCTCAGGAGAGTGAAAATGAATCGGATGAAAGACAGAGAAAACCTAAGCAGCGTCGAGATCATAAGAAGTACAAATCTGAAAATCGATGGGACTCCGACACATTACAAAAGCTTAAAAATTGTTTAGAGTCCGAACAACGACGACAACGGAAAATGCGATTGGAGACTGAAAACCTACAAGAGTCAGTTGTAAGACTGCAGAACGAGGATCTAGAACTGTCAGAGCCAGAGAAACTAGAAGCATCGAGCTCGGAATCAATACAGTCCTATCTACTGGCGCTGGATAAGGTGCGACAATTACGCACAGTTGCGGGTGAAGACTACTATTACTCTACTCAAACATCGAGTTCCCTGGTCCCCAAGTCTGATTCGGAGAAGAAAATTCCAGATCCCGGAGCCGGAGATGCGCCCAGCCTCTATGAAATACCTCTAGACGTAGCCCCAACCATTTCATCCAAGCAGCGGACCGAACCCGCCCACAGCACCACTAACAATTCTTCCTCAAACCCACCGTCCCCTTTGGATAGGCCAGTTTCTGCCTCTTTCTCCAAGCAGTTGCTTCGCCTCAAGGAGCAGCTGGCAGTTGCTAGAGACTGTGATCAGTTTTTGCGTGGCTGCCGTAAGCGTGGTGGTCCCATATCGTGTGGGAACAGAAATTCTAGCCTATCTGGCCGAATTGGACAGACAAATGCAGCGTGCCGAAGCTGAACCTGTTACATGGAGGGATCTGTTTGGCTCAGAAGCACGTTTTCGCTTCCGCCAACATGTGAACATGTGTGTGGATGACGCTTTCGACAAGCTACGTCACGTGGACGTACGACCCCATATACGCACTGCAGCACGGTTTTGTTTCAAGCAGCTGCAGGGATTTTTCCATGAAGATGTTCCTGTTGCTCCTCGCACTTATGGCAACAAGGACGAGATGTCGCCTATTTTGTTCGGCCCCAGCTTGGACGAACCTCTGGTGATGGTGGCCGATCGAATTTACTATGCCTTTTGCTGGCTATTTGAGGAAGAGGCTAAGCCCCAAATGGAAGAGCTAAAACCAATGGAACCACCTTTATTGGACAATTCCGAGCATGTGCCGTCATATCCATTTCCCGATGTTGGCGGACCCAAGTACATGATCACCCAGAGCGAAGACGAGAAATCCGCCCAGCGTCCTGATGGTAGTGTCATAACCATATTCCCACCCCAAAAATTTTAAATAGTTTGGATAATTTTAAATAAAATTTAGATCTCATTTGACTCACCTTGAATCCGGATGTGCTGGCCGCTGGATTTAGTTCTATATTTATATTATTGGGCTCCATTATTAGGCCCAAGCTCTGAAGATTGCACATTTGTGGCATCTGCATGGTGGGTGTGGGTACCTTAAGTACCGCCACAGTACAATCAATGCTCGAGGCACTCACCGTTGCCGTGGCGGGCAAAGTTTCTGGCATTTTGAACTGGCGGGTGGGCGCTGGGATGTCTACTGTTCCTATTTCTGGTGAGGATTTAAGTAGAGCTGAAAAGCAGAAGATTGAATTTAAGCAAAAGCCCGACAGTTAACAAATAATTTCTTTAAGACTTGGTTTCGGGATTGATTTCATAATTCTTGAGTATTTGCTTGTAGTTCCACTGACACATACATATATAATATTTGCCGAAACGCGTAGGAGAACAACTCAGCCAAAAAGTGTTTTGACATGAGTGAAGAAAGACGGCCGAAATTAAACCCCAAACAAACAAACACATAAGCGAAAGAACATTTACAAACAGAAATGTAATTTTTGATCCAATTGCAGAAAAGAACTTCAGAACTTGACCTCAACCTGGAGACCATACAAAAGAAAGAAATTATGCGATAAGCAACGAAATCACTACTGGACAAGATTACAGAGTGGATCATCTAAACGATGAAGAAAAAACAAAACTATTAAACTTACTAAGAAAATTCAGTGAGAATATCGGGAAGTGACGATTTTACATTCACGAGTATTGTTAAGCACTAAATTAACACCAAACACGGAAACCCTGTGTATAAAAAACCATACAGCTATCCATTCGCTTTTGAAAAAGAAATTGAAAAACAAATTCAGGATATGTTAAACCAAGGTATAATTCGGCATAGCCAATCACCTTATTGTAGCCCATTATGGGTAGTACCAAAAAAGAAAGACGCATCAGGAAAAGGAAAGTTTAGACTTGTTGTAGATTACAGAGGACTAAACGACATAACTATCAATGACAAATTTCCAATCCCAAATACGGATGAAATTTTGGGAAAACTCGGACGATGTTTATATTTCACTACAATTGATTTGGCTAAAGGCTTCCATCAGATTGAAATGGATCAAAATTCCATTAACAAAACAGGTGCAAAACAAACTTATGCATTTTGAAAAGACCTTGAAACGACCTTCAATTTCGCGTCAAGCACAAATCAAAACAAGCCGAAACTATACACTCGCTATCCCACTCTTTCAAAAAAAAAAAAAAAAAAAACGGTAAAAAAATCAAAAATAAAATAAAAAAAAATTCAAATAATTTTATGTCCACTTTTGATGCAAAATTAACTAAATATATCAGCACAATAATTGAAATCAAAAACATTATGGCGAATGCACGTTTTTATTTTCAGTTCAATCAATTAAAGTTGCACTTAATTTCCGGCATAGTCATCTACATTTTCAAGTAAAAACATTTCTTACCATTAATGTCCCGTACTCTGCACCAAAGGTACACAGAGTATATTAAGTTTCTGCAAAAGTATGTAACAGGGAGAAGGAAGCATTTCCGACCCTTTAAGGAATATATATTCTTGATCAGCATCAACAGCCGAGTCGATATAGCCATGTCCGTCTGTCTGTCTGTCCGTTCATCTGTCCGTCCATCTGTATAAACGCACAGATCTCAGAGATGGCAAGAGATAGAGATTTGACATGTATGGGACATATACTTCTTACAGTTGCAGGCAGATTATCGATTTGCTGAAGGTATGATAAAGATCGGATGAACGATACTCAAGTTATGAGCAAAAAACGGCCTGTTAACACCACACTGAACATGATTCTGATTTTGAATTACTACAACAGGTATTTAAAACGTTCATTAACAAATATAAAACTACTTGTAATCAGAAATTACGCAGAATTCAAAGAAATAATCATTAAAAACCACAAGAAATTGTTACATCCAGGCATCGAAATAATGATCAGGCTTTTTAAAGAATCGTACTGTTATCCAGATCACCAAAAAACTAATTCAAAACATTATTATCGAATGTGATATTTGCAACCGAGCTAAAATTGAACACAGAAATACATCGCTTACATTTAAAATCACACCTGAAAGTTTTCAAAACTGTAGAGAAATGTATGTGGTTGACATATACGCCATAAAAAACCAAAATTATTTGACATGTATTGACCTATATTCAAAATTTGCAAGTATAGCTGAGTTAAACGGAAAAGATTCGATTGAAGTTAAAAGAGGAGTCATTCGTACATTTAATAATATGGGAAAGCCCGTTATTTTGAAAACAGACAGGGACAGTGCAGCATAGCACTTAAAGAATGGCTTCACAAAGAAGAAGTTAAAATTCAAATAACAACAAGTAAAAATGGTGTGGCAGATGTAGAACGACTACATAAAACCATAAATGAGAAAATCCAATAATATTGTACACCTACAACCACAAAATTAAGCACAACTCCTGGTAGAACTCCAGCAGACATTTTTATACCCGTTACTCGTAGAGTAAGAGCGTATACTAAAGTCGTGCAAATGTATGTAACAGGCAGAAGGAATCATTTCCGACCATATAAAGTATATATATTCTTGATCAGCATCAACAGCCGAGTCGATATAGCCATGTCCGTCTGTCCGTCCGTCCGTCTGTTTGTCTGTCCGTATGAACACCTAGACCTCAGAGACTAGAAGAGCTAGAGCAACCAAATTTGAAATCTAGACTCCTATTGTCTGCACGCAGATCAAGTTTATTTCAAATTTTTGCCACGCCCACCCCCGCCCCCACAATAAAAAATGTTGAATAACTCCAACAACTTTTAAGAAATCGATCTAAAATTGAAAACGTACATTTATATTCGCAATATCTATAAGCCCTGATTTTCATCAAGATCGGATGATAAATAGCCGAGATAAAAAATGTTTCATACTTTTCGACTGTTAATTCTGTTTTTTGTATTTGGTTGCACAATTTATTGAAAAAAAATACAAAATTAACAATGTGTGAATGCGTGGGGTGTTCAAATAGTTCTCGGCCTTCAAAGAAAGGTCTTCTAAAAAAAGAAATAGGTTACTTTGAATGCCTTTATGGCCCGAAGCAGAATTATGGAAAAAAACGAGAAGGCCAAGCTAACTTCGTCTGTGCCTAAGTTTTAATACCCTTGCAAATGCTGTTTTTGAAATGTCAGAGTTTAAGAACGCTTACATAAAAATCAATAAAAATTTTAACTAAAACCCATTTTCCGACAGATAATCATCTGATTTCGACCAAATTTCGCAAATCTTTTTGAAAACATATCAAATTAACAATCGCTGAGTTTAAGAAAGATAAAATTTAAAACAGAAAAGTTTTTCGTACTTAGACTCATTTTTCGACCGATCGGTCCTATGGCAACCATAAGATATAGTCACCCGATGTCGATCAACTTTTTCAAATTAGTTTGAAAGCCTTTAATATTAAGAATCACTGACCTTAAGAACGATTTACTTGAAAACAAAAAAGTTGTTTTCACTAAGACCCATTTCCCGACCGATCGGTCCTATGGCAGCTATAAGATATAGTCATCCGATTTTGACCAAAATGCAAAATGCAAATCTGTTTGAAAGCATATAATATTAATATTGGCCAAGTTTAAGGCCGCTAGCATTGAAAACAAAAAAGTTTTTCATACTAAGACCCGTTTTCCGACCGATGGTTCCTATGACAGCTATAAGACATGGTCATCCGATCCGGTCGGCTCCGACATATTAGTAGCGTGCAGTAAATAGAAGACTCTGTGCAAAATTTCAGCTAGATAGCTTTAAAACTGAGAGACTGGTTTGCGTAGAAACAGACGGACAGACAGACGGACAGACAGAAAGACGGATCGGATGAATATTTCGGACGGGTCGGAAATGAATATTTCTATGCGTTGCAAACTTCTGGGCAAAATTATAATACCCTTTGCAAGGGTGTAATAATATTGAATTAGTAAACATGGCGAGCATTTGAAAATGAGAAATCGATTTTTGACAATTTTTTTTTTGCAGTCCAGTGCAGAAAAAAAACAATAGTTAAATAATTGTGATCCGATGAACGAGGTTCGAGCCATAGCCATATTAATTCTGCGTCCATTAAGCTCTACATCATCAAAATCGGTTCTGAAGAACTTGAGAAAAGCTGAGAACCAATTTGAAAACGTGGTTTCGAGGAAAACACGTTTAAAGTTTCGGCAACTGTTTTCGATAAAATAAATATTACACAGGTTTACAAGGTTTTGCAGCAGAGAAGCTAGCAATTATGTATGTAGTTTACGAGATATTGGCATAAACGTGTGTTGAGCGAGGTATCCTTACGTTTGTAAGGTCTGTGGCCACATTAAATAACATTTTCAAACCAAATTAGTTTATATATTAATTTATTAATATAAGCTTAACTGAATGTTGTTACAAAAAAAAACCAAAAACGAAGTTTTGATTTTGTTCATAATATACCAATTTATTGATTTTAATATGGAAAATATGGATATTTTTTGATAAAACCGAATTTTTGCCAAGATTAAAATATTCTGAAAAATTTACTGTTGATATTAAAAACAATCTGTTTTAACAGTTGATAGTCCTTTGTCTCCTCTAATTTACCACATGTTCAGTTTTTCGATATCATCTCGCATTTAAAAGTTATAGACCAAAAACTACAAAAATAAACGACTATTTATTATTACATTTTTGAAATAATATTAATTTCTAAAATGTATTTAAATCAACCAAAATCAATGTAAAATTACTATTTATTGTCCACTCTTTTGCTTCACAATAGCTACTTTGTTATTTTCAAACTACAAGAAATTTTAATGGTACATTTATTGAAAAAAAAATCGGAAATTTGTTTTTGGGCTACAACTTTTAAATTCGCGGTGATATCGAAAAACTGAAGATATAGTAAACTAGAGGAGACAAACAGGGTTCGTAAAATGCTCAAAAGATTTTTTTCTGCCATGATAATTAACATCAATGAAAAAAATTTTTATTTTCACACGTGTTACTAACAATTTTTTTCCTGAGAAAAAAAAATTTTTTTTCGTGTTATTAACACGAAAATTTTTTTCACTCGTGTTACTAACAAGCGTGTAAATAATTTTTGCTAACTTCTGTAAAAAAAAAATGACAACATTTTTCACACTCGTGTAAAAAATTTTTAGTTTTTTTTTTCATTTCATTTGTATTGGTGTGTACGTGAGACGCGCGGCGGCCACAGGCCACAGGCCGAGTATGTCACAAACGGGGGTGGATATGCACACACTCTTTGCTAGGGCCAAAGAAATGTGCGATCGGCGATAATCGCAATGACCTGCTTCCAATCAATGAGCTGCCTGGAGCTGGCAGCTGTCACCGCAAATATCAGCAATGGTGTCGACAAGGAATATCCCTTTGTATGAAGGCAATAAAAAATTTGCAGGTGGGTGTTAACTTTTTTGCCCATAACTTGAGTATTGTTCCGATCATCCGATCTTTATCATTCCTTCAGCAAATCGATAAATAATTTTGTTTACAAGGTATCTCTAGAAGGAACGAACGATCTATCTCCAAAACTGTAGGAGATATGAAGTTTTTTCCAAATTGCGGGGGCGGGAGGGGGCGTGTCAAAAATTGAAAATAAACTTGATCTGCCTGCAAGTATAAGAAATATATGTCCCATACATGTCAAACCTCTATCTCTTACCATCTCTGAGATCTCTTCGTTCATACGGACAGACAGACGGACAGACGGACATGGCTATATCGACTCGGCTGTTGATGCTGATCAAGAATATATATACTTTATAGGGTCGGAAACGATTCCTTCTCCCTGTTACATACTTTTGCACAAACTTAATATACTCTATGTACCTTCGGTACAGAGTATAAAAAGTAAAAAGCAATAATGGGATGGACAAAAAAGTTTAATATTGACGCTATGGTGGAACCAACGGAAAACGAAAACATCGTGACTTGCCTAGTTTGCAAAAAACGTCTCTGCAAGTTATGTATCAGGGAATATAAGGCGCCATTATAAGTTGGTACAGTCGTGAGTCCGAACAAATGGATGATATCCAGATGCAACCTGCCTCAAAAAAGCTAAAACTTCGGTCTGCCTAAATATGTCTCAAAACCATTATTTGAAGACAAGAGCCTATTTAATGTCCGTGATCTCTTTACCCTTCAGAATTTTTGATAATGATCGCTTTCAGGAAATCTTGCAACCGTGGAAAAATGGATATTCGTGTAAGTTTAATTCCAGAAATGTTGTAACGCATCTCGAGGAAACAGCGTTGAAAGTGTGCAACGGCATTGCTGCCAAAGTTAAAGGTCGTATGGTATGCGTCAAGATGGATATTGCATCACGTAATGACCGCAGCATTATGGGATTAAACATACAATTTATGCAAGATTTTAAAATAGAAGTCTATTCCTTTGGAATTATCCAGCTCTCTTTATACAGCCCAAAAATTAAAGTTGGAGGTTCTTCAGTGCTTGAATAAATTCAATATTAATATTGAGCAAATTTACTCAATGACAACGGACAATGGGGCCAATGTTGTAAAGACATCCAAACTTCTACAGGAATATGAAGAAGTTGGAATGCTTCCTGATGAAGACACTGACAACTTTGAGGAAATTGACGAACACATTAGAAATTCGCTGAGTGTTGTTCATTGCGCTGCACATACCTTACAACTAGCATCTTGGGATGTGATTAAAACAATTGATGCCGAATTGGAAGACTGTCTCAAATATGTCAAGAAACTACGCACGGAACTACGCAGGCAGAAAGAGACATTGCCCGTGCTCGATAACAACACTTGATGGAGCTCTACATTCAAAATGATGGAGTCTCTAAATGCATTAAAGAGTAAGTCCCAACATTTGATTCCATTGTCGATCGACTGGTCCTTCGTCGAAGAGTTTTGTTTTTCATTCAAGCCAATCGCAGACTGCACTGTAATGGGTGATTTTTACCGCGAATGGCTGGTTTGCGAAGCCCAGCTTTCCCATCTGGAACATGAGTACCAACTGGCTAAGAAGTTGCATTCGGCCTTGGATTCAAGGAAGTCCATTCTTATGGAAAATTATGTTTTTCTTGCAGCAATATTTCTAGACCCTCCATTCACCTTTAACCAACAAATTCACCTCGCTCAACCATTTTAAGCGAGGCTAAAAAGCAAATTGCTACGGTATGTGTTAAAGCGTCAATAGTTTCCACAATTTATATGTTCTAATCAATCATTTTATTTCAGAAAAAATTGCTTTCCATATACGAGTATATAAAAAAAATTGGAGGTATCGAACCATTGAGTGAAGAAGCCCCAAGCACTTCAGCCAAAAATAGATATAGTATTCTAAAAAATGATCATATGCTATGTGCGCCAGTTGGTATGAGCTCAGTGGAAAGCAAAATTTGTAATTTGCAGAACGGAGATAAACTGGAAGTCGAAGACAATATAACACTGTACTGGAAGTCGCTTAATTATCGAGAACCAATGTTAGGGAAAATAGCGGAAATTGCACTGGCTGTGCCAGCAACCCAAGTATCTGTGGAGAGAGCATTTAGTGCATTGCCATATGTATTTACAAGGCTACGAACTAGACTGAATCCAGATACGCTAGAAAATATTTTAATTGTTAAGCTTAATGAAAAAGTATTAAACTCTATTAATTACGAATAAAATTTATAAATAGTTATTTGAAACATGTATTAAATATAATCTCAAGAAGATACCAGGTTTGGGTAAGTGGATGGCAAAAAATTAAATAACAATTTGCTCGGCGTCACTAGAAAATACATCAATCAGGTCAATATAAAATACGACTCCCGAAATACGCATAAGTACCTGTAGAATATGGATTTGTCCCTTTTTAAAAAGGGTTAACTTTTACCTATTTGGACTTACAGCCCATTAATGATTAGCAGGTCGTTGCAAAAACAACGGACTGCAAATTTTTTATTGCTTTCATACAAAGGGATATTCCTTGTCGACACCATTGCTGATATTTGCGGTGACAGCTGCTTATTGCAGCTCCAGGCAGCTCATTGATTGGAAGCAGGTCATTGCGAATATCGCCGATCGCACATTTCTTTGGCCCTAGCAAAGAGTGTGTGCATATCCACCCCCGTTTGTAAACATACTCGGCCTGTGGCCTGCGGCCGCCGCGCGTCTCACGTACACACCAATACAAATGAAATGAAAAAAAAAACTGAAAATTTTTTACACGAGTGTAAAAAATTTTGTGGCATTTTTTTTTTACAGAAGTTAGCAAAAATTATTTACACGCTTGTTAGTAACACGAGTGAAAAAAATTTTCGTGTTAACACGAAAAAAAATTTTTTTTTCTCATGAAAAAAATTGTTAGTAACACGTGTGAAAATAAAAATTTTTTTCATTGATGTTAATTATCATGGCAGAAAAAAATCTTTTGAGCATTTTACGAACCCTGACTCTACCGAATAATTAACTCGGAAGCTTCTGTTCCTGCTTTAAAAATTACTATTTTAACTTATTTAGCCCGTAGTTAACATTACTTTATGTTTTTCCTTCGCGATTTCGTGTCACACGCATGTGGCTGCTCTTCTCGGTCGGTTGGGCGGGAGCTGGGCTGCTATTTTGCCTGGGGTTCGCGCGTTACAAGCCTCGGCTTGGTGTCGCATATGCCACTTGAACTTACTGCGCATTGTATGTCAACGTCCATCAAATCAAATGAAAGAGCTTCGCTCGTACCGGGCGTCCCATGATACCCACTCTATTTTTAATTGCGTTAGCTGCAATATGAATTCGATAGGAAAAGTTTTGTTATACTAAGGCGCTTAAATTAAAATTTCATTTCGTTTTTTTTACATTGAATTTGAAACATGTGCTTAAATATATTTGAGTTTGATTAGAAAGCAAAAAATAATAACATATTATTACTTAAACATGAGGAAAGGGACTTTTAAGTCGTAGAAAATCTTTCATCTACATGGCAGCATAAGTAGCTCTTCCTGGTTGGTTAAGTTTTTAGTCTGTCTCTTTAGAGGGAATGGCTAGAATTTGTTCACGCAGAGCGGGACTACAAGTTCCCAGCTCAATAGGATATTTTTTCCGTATTTCTGGATTGTTATAGTAGGCTAAGTGGAAGGCTTCTGCAGCCGTTTCAAATCCCATGCACATATATTCTGGGCACTCCATTTTTAAGCACCAAACAATATTGTATAAATTTTTTACGTATTTCTCAAACACGTAAAAGCTTATAGGTGCAGAATTACTGAAAAAGCTTTGATTTAGTTAGGTTTAAACTGGTATAAGTACAAAGCTTACCTTTTTTGCATTGCTTCCTCCACATTTGACTCTATTTGTTTTTCCTCCTCCACAATGCTAAAAGGTAAAATTTCTTGCAAAAATTTAAAAAGCTATTTGTTTTCCTTTTACCTTTGGTCTTTGGCCACTTGCTCGACCATTGTCACATTATCCTGATCATCCACGGGTATGCCGGGCTTTAGTAATTCACAGAGCACATCTTGTGGTACCAAATGAAAGTAAGTTTTATGCCTTTTTTCGGGAAACATATAAAATGCATTGTAGTATTTCCGTATTGTCTGTTTACAGAACGCCACATCGGCTAACAAGACTACACGCTTCTCCTGTTCTGGTATTTGTCTGCGCAAGAAGGAGCGTAAAAATCGTCTCTTTATCAGGTTACTTTCAAAGGTAGCAAACGACACGGGAAATATAAATTTGCCACTTCTGTGGATAGAAGAGTCTTTTATTCAATAATTTATTTGGCTTTTTCCCCACTTACTTGTCCACTCTGACCAAAACCCCATCGGCTGTCTGATGGGTCAATTCGTCTTCCTTCTCATCTGATATCAAAGGCCTGGGCATACATAGCACACGGATATTCCCGGAATTGAGTTAATAGTGGAGAAAATTGAATATAAGTAAAATAAAATGAATGGTTTTTCCAAGTTAATTAAGTTTTGTGAGTTCATTTTCTTGAAAACAAGCTTAAAGCAAATATGGCGGTGATAAACAACCAGCAAGGCAACACTTCGGACACCTAGAGTAGAGTTGGCACTCAGAGAAAGCTAAGAGGGCGCCTTTCACTCGGGCCCTGTTAATAGGTTTCATTGTTTCTAACCAACATGAGCTAATTCTTTTCCATTCGGTTGTTCACCGAAATATACGTCTTATTTTCAAGTGCCGAATATCAAGTCAGTTGCGCTGTGAAAAGAGTCTTAAGCCCCAGTGGAAAAGATAAATCACAAATTGAATTTAACGACATTGCCAGTTTCAAACAAAAGGAGTCCGCTCAGGCAGTGTGGTTTCTTGTTTTTATACCCGTTACTCGTAGAGTAAAAGGGTATACTAAAGTCGTGCAAATGTGTGTAACAGGCAGAAGGAATCATCTCCGACCACATAAAGTATATATATTCTTGATCAGCATCTAAAAGCACATGAGCTTCAAAGCAAAGCCAAGGTGTTTCTAATTATATGAAATACTGTGACGAAAGAGAAATTCGAACGCCCTCAGTACTAGGCTTTAATAAAGTCGTGCAAATGTATGTAACAGGCAGAAGGAATCATCTCCGACCACATAAAGTATATATATTCTTGATCAGCATCTAAAAGCACATGAGCTTCAAAGCAAAGCCAAGGTGTTTCTAATTATATGAAATACTGTGACGCCCTCAGTACTAGGCTTTAATAAAGTCGTGCAAATGTATGTAACAGGCAGAAGGAATCATTTCCGACCATATAATGTAAATGCACAGAAAAAAATTTGTCGGTAAATTCAAACAATTCTGCTGTTAAAATGCTCCAACCCATAATTTTGGGTTGAACACACCGAAATGGCGGTTGAGAATGCTCCAACCAAAAAGTTGTTATTTTACTATTGTTTACAGTAAACTCATAAGTGTAACACAGCACCAGTACAAATAGCACAAACAATACAAATACCACACACCACAGTGCTGAAAAACATCGAACTATTAATAATTTCATAAACAAGTTTCTTACTCTGGGGTGACACGAGCTCGGGGCCCATGGACTGAAGAAAACGATTTGCACGCCATCTCAACTGACTGAACGCTTCTAAAATTTTACTTGTATTGAATCTGCCCATAAGTAAACACTCATAATTTTTTAAACCTAGCATAAATGAGACCACTTGTAATTCTCAAGGGTAGATTTTTAACCAACGAAAATTTGTTCTGTGGGGGCACTTCCGCGGGTGGCGAAAGTACGTTCGTAGATGGGCACAGCTTTAAAAGGATAAAGCATCATTTAAAACAATGTTCTTTGTTTTAGTTAATTGCCAAACTTTTCTTTTTACAATCGCTCCAAGGCCATCGATTGCACCTTTTCCATGTGATGTTGCAAAGAAGTTCCGTCCGAAAAAAGGAATATTCTTTGAAATTGAACATGTTGGTTTTTAATTTCTCCAACAATCGTCGTTATAAACACGTACACATCGCTCTTGCTGTGACTTAAACTGCAAATGACATAGTGAAGCATCCATGCGAGTAAGTAACATACATTTGCACGACTTTAGCATACCCTTTTACTCTACGTGTAGCGGGTATAAAAACTATACCTACCGTAGCAAACGTACACAACTTTGTGTACCCCAAAGTTTTTTAAAAACGTTATTTAAGACTTGTTGTGTCAGCCACCTGTGTATATTCCATGCGAAGCAATTACAATAAAATGATGTCTTCGGTCGAGAATGTACGACTAGAACATAGATAAGAAGCAAAATAAAAATTAACCGTTAATCGCAACCTACTTACTGCAACACTACCAACAATTTATTCAGAATTGGGTAGAACTTGCTTCACGATACAACACGGAGATATCCTTAGATTACCAAAGTAGATGGATTGTTGAGCATGAAAATATGCTGGCCAGCATCGAAGCTCTTACCAGGCAATCCTTTTTATATGCAGCTCGACAAATCCGCACAAGGACCACATACAGCAGACTGACATACGACCTAGGATCAAACAACTATTTCCAGGATAGCCTGGCGATTGCAAATATATAGCTTATTTTTAAATCGAGAGTAGAAATGCTATATTTGAACTACCGCCCATACCTAGAAAACGAAAGCGAGCAGTATCCGCTTTCCAACTCAACAGGAGTACAGACTGCTACATTTCGGGAAACAAGATCTGCAAGTGAAAGAGTACCTCAACGATTTGACCGGAACAAATTGAGAGATACTGGGCAGTTTCCTCACGGATTCGCTAAAATATAGATCTAAAATATTAACAGAATCTTTTTAGCAGAGCTCGCAAAAACTGTTAAAACTATCAGCGTGTCTCTAAAAAACTGTTCTGTTACAGACACAACAAAAAGAGGTTGCAAAGAGACACTTGCAATTCTGTTTTGCTCAATAGCTGTTTTGGTTTAAGCAAAGAGCGATTATTTCGTTTCTGTTTTGCTCATGTCTTTCACTGACCGTTTTGCCGAGAACAGACTTCCAAAGTGTCTTCTACAAATCTAAGCGTGGTTGTGACTGGAATCCCTGTGTGTGTGTGTCTCAGTCAACGATCTTTGAACATATGTATGTATGTATGTTGAGTATGGAGAAATTTATTATTATTCTTTCAAATGAAATGCATAAAATACTAGTTGTAATTGCTTAACCTCTAAAACATATATTTTATAAACTGTACCAAAGGTTCACAGAATATATTAACTTTGTGCAAAAGTATGTAACAGCCAGAAGGAATCATCTCCGACCCTATAGAGTACATATATTATTGATCAGCATTAACAGCCATGTCGATATAGCCATGTCCGTCCGTCCATCCGTCCGTCTGTCCGTCTGTCTGTATGAACTCGCATATCTCAGAGATGGTAAGAGATAGAGGTTTGGCATGGTCCCATACATATATATACATGTATATATATACATACATATATATATTTGCTATACTTGCAGGCAGATCAAGTTTATTTTCAATTTTTGCCACGCACCCTCCCGCCCCCGTAATTTAGAAAAAACGTGTATCTTCCACAGTTTCGTAGTTAGATGTTTCGTACCTTCTAGAGATATCTAGTAATCAATATTATTTATCGATTTGCTGAAAGACTGATAAAGATCGAATGAATGATACCCAAGTTATGAGCAAAAAAACGGCCAGTAAACACCCCCCACCACCCCACCCATAACCACAACATTCCGTTCAACAGTGGCAATCTTAGTGAGAAAGAGAGAGAGAGAAACTTAGAGATGAGAGATGACAGTTTTTTCGTGAGCGCTCGATCACAAGTGTCCCTATCAGTTGTTATTGGCAGACCGTCTCGTTTGTTTTGATCAACCGAAAATGCGAAACAGAAAACACATGCGGGAAAAAAAGTGTTTTGCTCAGTGAGAGACCGAGTGGGCTTTGGTTTTTTCTGTTTTGTCAGTGGGTTGATCGCACTGAAAAAAGTGTTGAGGGTTATTTGCGAGCTCTGCTCCTGCCAAAATTTAATGTCAAATATCTGTTCTTAATTTAATGTATTAGTGTAAAAAAAAAACAACCTGTAAAATCTAAATTAATCACTTATGTTCAATGTATTAAACTGCTTAGGCTGACTGCGCTACGCCATGCCCATGATAGCAAATAATAAACTACTACGAGGTTTAAACCTTTGCTTACCTGTTTTGCGTTGGCTCCTCATTTGATTCTACTTGTTTTTGCTCCTTCACAATGCTAAAAGGTAAAATTTCTTGCAAAAATTTAAGAAACTATTTGTTCTCCTTTTACCTTTGCTTTTTGGCCACTTGCTCGTTCAATGTCACATTGGCCCGCTCATCCACGGGTATGCCCGGCTTTAGTAATTCCCTGAGCACTTCTGGTGGTACCAAATAAAAGTAAGTTTTATGCCTTTTTTCGGGAAACATATAAAATGCATTGTAGTATTTCCGTATTGTCTGTTTACAGAACCCCTCATCGGCTAACAAGACTACACGCTGCTCCTGATCTGTTATTTGTCTGCGCAAGAGGGAGCGCAAAAGTCGTCTCTTCATCAGGTTCCTTTCAAAGGTGGCAAACGACACGGGAAATACAAATTTGCCACCTCTGTGGATAAAAGAGTCTTGTATTCAATAATTTATTTGGCATTTTCCCTACTTACTTGTCCACTCTGACCAAAACCCCATCGGCTGTCTGATGGGGCAATTCGTCCTCCTTTTCATCTGGTACCAAAGGCATAGACATACTTAGCAAACAGTACGGCTATTCCCGGAATTGAGTTAGTAGTGGAGAAAATTGAATTAAATTAAAATAAAATGAATTGTTTCTCCAAGATGATAAAGTTTTGTGAGTTAAACACCCAGCTATAAATCTAACAGGTAAATACTTGTCAGTTATGGCCTATTTCCAGAAGGCACGAAAATAATTTTTTATGTCAAACTTAGACTAGTTACTAGTTAGATACTCTTTGAGTTAACTGGTATTAAAAACTGTGAGTATTTATAAATTGATTTTAACTGGTAGCTCTAACTGGTAAGCAAATTCGTCTGTACTAACCCATTCAATGCCTGGAACAATTATATGAGCGCTGCCCCGATCACGACATAAAGATCGTGCTTGGCGACTTTAACGCTAAAATTGGGAGAGAAGGAGTTTTTGGCTCGACAGTCGGCCGATTTAGCCTTCATGAAACAACCTCCGGTAACGGAGAGAGGCTAATAGATTTTGCCGCGGGGAGGAACATGGTCATAAGTAGTACCAGGTTTAAACATCGCGACATCCATAAGGCGACCTGGAAGTCCCCTGATCAACTAACGCGAAATCAGATTGATCATGTTGTGATCGACGGAAGGCACTCATCGAGTGTTCTAGATGTGCGTGCGATTCGAGGTGCCAACATAGACTCGGATCACCACCTTGTTGCAGCCAAAGTGCGCACGCGGCTCAGTGTGGCACATGCCTCACGTACTAGTACACGTCGAAAGCTAAATGTCGATAAGCTGCAATCACAACGGACCTCTGAAGCCTACACAGCTAAACTCACCCAACTGCTCAGGGAAAACTCACCATTCCCTTCTGGTGTAAGCGAACAGTGGAATCATATATCACACTCCATGAGTACGGCTGCCAAGGAGATACTCGGTTACGCCGAGCACC
The DNA here is from genome assembly GCA_037044535.1 of Lordiphosa magnipectinata. NCBI lineage: Eukaryota > Metazoa > Arthropoda > Insecta > Diptera > Drosophilidae > Lordiphosa > Lordiphosa magnipectinata. Next base: position 3,781 of record JBAMBO010000009.1, on the reverse strand, counting down.
CTCGAAAGCAGACTTGGTATGATGAGGAGTGCCGCGACGCTACTGCAGAGAAAGACGCTGCCTACAGGAGAACTCTGCAGTCGGGAGCAACGCGGGCTGTTAAAGAGCAATACCGGAAGAAAAGGAGAGAGGAGAAGCGCCTTTTCAGAAGGAAAAAGAATGAGCGAGAGAGGCGCATGCGTGAGGAAGTCGAGATGCTATTCGGCATGGGTGAGACTCGAAAATTCTATCGAAAGATTAGACGACTTACCGAAGGTTTCAAACCCGGAGTCACACAATGCAAGGACGAAAATGGAAATCTGGTCACAGATCCGCAAGTGGCGCTAGACAAATGGAGAAGCTATTTCGCCAACCTGCTGGGAGGCGACAACGAACTCAATACCGCCTCTGGAGTAGTAGCGACACCACCAATCGACAACATAGAGATAGACCCACCGGACCATCACGAAGTCTGTGTAGCCATAAAAAGGCTTAAGAACAACAAATCAGCAGGTGCAGATGACCTGCCAGCTGAACTGTTTAAGGCTGGAGGCGAGGAGTTGGTAAGGTGCATGCACCAACTCATCAACAGAATATGGTCCGACGAGAGCATGCCTGAAGATTGGAGTCTAAGTGTAATTTGCCCACTTTTTAAAAAAGGAGACCCTGCAGTTTGCGCCAACTACCGTGGGATCAGTCTCCTTCCCATCGCATATAAGATTCTGTCGTGCATTATTTGTGAACGTCTAAAGCCGCTTATTAGCACACTGATCGGACCTTATCAGTGTGGCTTCAGACCTGGTAAATCCACCACAGACCAGATATTCACATTACGACAAACCCTGGAGAAGACCTATGAGAGAAATATCAAAACCAACCATCTTTTTGTTGATTATAAATCAGCCTTTGACACACCGATAAGGTCAAGGTTCATTGAAGCCCTGTCTACCTTTGGTATACCAGCAAAGTACGTTCGACTTTGCATGATGACGTTGAGAAGCACTCGAAGCTCCGTCAAAATAGGAAAGAACCTCTCCGAACCATTTGATACCAAGAGAGGTTTTAGGCAGGGTGATACCCTATCGTGTGACTTCTTTAATCTACTGATGGAGTATATACTGCGCCAGTGCCCAAATGCCAACAGATCGGGCTCATTTCTTTATAAAGATCTAATGCTACTCGCATACGCCGATGATATTGACATTATCGGCAAAAACGAACGGGCGGTAAGCAGGGCGTTTTCAGAGATTGAGAAGCAGTCTAAACTGATGGGCTTAGCGGTAAACGAGGACAAGACAAAATACCTAGTATCCACGGACAAGAAGTCTACGCGTCTTGGACAATTTGTTACTATGGGGGAGTACAACTTTGAGGTTGTAGAGGATTTTGTCTACCTCGGGACGATGATTACCGGCGACAACAACATCAGCCTGGAGATCCGAAGAAGAATTACTCTTGGAAACCGATGCTACTACGGGCTCAGTAGGGAGTTCAAGAGCAGAGCCTTTTCTCGAAGAACCAAAATTGCGCTATACAAGTCGCTCATCATCCCAGTCCTGCAATACGGCGCAGAAGCATGGACAATGACAGCAGCGGATGAGGAGGCGATTGGCGTTTTCGAGCGAAAAATCCTTCGGAGGATATATGGACCTTTAAAAGTTGGCGATGGATACCGCATTCGAATGAATCACGAACTGTATGAGCTCTATAAGGACATCAGTCTAGTCAAGCGCATAAAGCAACAGCGCCTGCGCTGGTTAGGACATGTAATCCGGATGGATGAAGAAGCTCCAGTAAAAAAGATGTACAAAGCGAAGGCGGCTGACTTTGGAGGACAAGGCAGGAGGGGTCGCCCACCACTAAGATGGGATGATCAAGTGCGGAAAGACATTTCCAACCTTGGTGTGAACAACTGGTGCCAGCTCGCACAATGCAGAAGCGAGTGGAGGGCATTCATTGCAGAGGCCAAGACCGTCAAGCGGTTGTGATGCAACATCGGGCCAATAAAGAAGAAGAAGAAACCCATTCAATACTTATATAGTACATTATCTACTCTACATATAAAACAGTTTGTCCTGACTGACCGACTGATTCACTGACTGGCAATCAACGCAGAGCGCAAACGGCAAGAGATAGAAGTCTGAAATTTGGACAGGAGTTTCCATTAGTGGTGAAAGTGTGTACTAAGAAGGGGTTTTGGAAAATTCTGTCGGGAAATGAGAAAAATTTGCGAAAAACTTTTGTATGCAACTTTTTTGTTTACTATCCGATCATGCTCAAATTCATTTTCAAAGATCTTAATGAAAATTCAAGAAGAACTGCATACAAATTTTCCCGAAAATTTGTCAATTTGTTGTTAATTTTGGGTTTTTTTCATGAGAGCGAGTGTGAGAGAGAGCGAGCTTGGTTTAGTGGTTGAATTTGAATTTATTTGAGAGAGCAAGAGAGAAAGACCGAGTTTGCTAAGGCTAAGCAGTCTACTACAGTGCTGCCAGAATCTCCGAAGCAAAAATTGCTAGATTTGGGAAAAATCGATTAAAATTTAGCCGTGAGAGTCTTGTTTCCAAGAAGAGCTATTTTTAACTTATTCTTGAATAGTTGAACTGCATTGTAATTTTCAGTACCGGGTTTTAATACCTTCACTGGAACATTTCATATAATTTTTTTTAAAAACACCTAAAAACTAAGCCAATTGGAAAAAATCTTGTTGCTTTTATGGACGCCAACTTGTAAGTTCTATCGAGTTCGGTGATGCCACCACCACTTTAAAAACCACCATATTTAAAAAAAAACATGCTTCCTCCATTTTGAGTTTTTCATTTTATTGTACCAATTTTCGAAAAAAATCACGTGTAATTCGATGCTTTTTGCTACCTACGCCGTCAGCTTTAAAGCTATCTTTACCAAACTTTGTACGAAAACTTGAAATACATGTAGGCTATATATTATATTTGTCGTAACCGGACTGATCAGATGACTATAGCATATAGCTGCCATAGGACCGATCGGTCGGAAAACATGTTTTTGTGAGAAAAACTTCTTTGTTTCCAAAGGTAGTGTCTCCTAAATTAGTATTTATTAAGTTGAAATGCTTTCACATAATGCTACAGTCTTATAAAAATCAGACGACTATATACCTACCATAGGAACGTTCGGATCAAAAACTAGTTCCAGGGGGAAAAACTTTTTGTTTTTAGTGATAGCGTCACCAAATATAGCATTTAATAATTTTAAATGCTATCACACAATTCTACAAAATTTGATCAAAATCGGTTGACTATATCGTATAGCCCCCATATAAAAATCGTGTTCAGGCTATAACTGAAAAATGCGATGTTGTATGGGAGGGGGGAGTAGTTTTAGTCCGATGTTGTTCATCCTAGAAACATAGTTCCGTGTGGCCAAAAAATGTTTCCATTTTTAATTTCAAGCGGATATCTCTTAAACTACGGCCGCAATTGATTTAAGTCCCCCTAGATAGGCAAAATCTTACACTGTGCGGCGTGGTGGCGGATATCAAAAAGCTTTGCGACTATTGCGCATTTGCAAAACGCACAATATGCTTTCGTTGAATCAGCGCAATCCTTGCGAATCCATTGCTTGAACTCCTCATCTTGCAGCAGGCATCACGAAAATTTTGCTTATAAATTTTTGGCAACTTAACCCAATCACAAAACATAGCAAAAGAGTGAGCGAACACTTTCAAGTTGTTCATATAATCGAACCACTGAGTCAAATAGAAGTTCCGATATCTTTGTGAACCACTATTAATTGTATTTATTTATTTATTTATATACTGTAT
>JBAMBO010000008.1:0-14447 GCA_037044535.1 Lordiphosa magnipectinata | reverse complement strand
TCACGCCCAGGACAAGCGACTTATATTAAGAGAAGCTTCCAATTCGCACGACTACTTGGCCAAGATAAGGGAAAAATGCAACGTTAAAGCAAGTTTGACAACCATGCGTCGTGTTATTAATAATGCTACACACCTGAAGAGACTAAAAATCAAGAAGAAGCCACCTCTACACCTGCGGCTCGGAAGTTACAACGCCTTGATTTCGCGCGCGCACCTGTCACCTGGACTTCGGAGTGGCAACGTGTTGTCTTTTCGGACGAAAAAAAGTTGAATTTGGAGGGCCCCGATGGCTACAGCTACTATTTACATGGAGTCTTCGAAAAGAACCACGCCATCTTGATAAGTTGCACAGCAGTGCTGGAGGTATTATGGGTACGGGGGCCATTTCCTATTATGGCACCTGTGAGCTTAAATTTATTCCAACCACCATGAATGCGTTGTGTTATAATGGTATATTGAAAGAGGCCTTTCCACACTTCCAAACTCTTTTTGCAAATCTAAAATGGATTTATCAACATGATAATGCCCCTATACATACGGCCCGGATTGTTAAATCGTATATAGTGAGCCAAAACGTGGATTTTTTTTTTTTTTTTTTTTTTTTACCGGACTTAAATATCATTGAGAATGTTTGGGGATGGCTAACACGTGAAGTATATGGATCAGGTCAGCAATATTCGAGCGTTCCCGACTAATTGCAGCTATCAAATTAGCATGGGGCTCGATATCGTTGAATTATTCAAAGTCAATGGTGCAGCTTCAGACCGAATGTGTGAGGTTTTGGAGAAAAAAGGAGGCTCAACACACTATTAAAAACATTTTTTTGGCTTAAAAACATGTTAGTAATTTCTTATTTAAGTAATGTTGTTATTTGAAAAGGATTGAAATATTCTTAAATGGTTTTTAGATAAAGTGTCCTATTCAAGTGGTGCAAAATGAAGATTCCAAAATTTGTTACTTATTGGTTAACAATGTTTTTTGTATACTTACAACTTTTGAATAATTTTGTAATTTTTGTCTAATTACTACATTTAAATAAACTTTATAAGAAAACAAAAATTATTTTCCTAGATGGCTTGGTTAAGCAGCAATTAACTATCGACTTTAAAGGTGTCCTATTCAAGTGGCGAGCCAAAAAAGTTTTTATCACTAAAACAACATTTTCGGCCGATGGTTCGTATGGCAGCTATATGCTATAGTCATCCGATCTGGCCGGTTCCGACAAATGTGCAGCGTATTTGTAGCAAAAGACTTCGTGCAAAGTTTGGTTAAGATAGCTTTAAAACTGACGGAGGAGATAGCATAGAAACAGATGGACAGAGGGACAGACGGACGGACAGACGGACGGACAGACGGACATGGCTATATCAACTCAGCTCGTCATGCTGATCAAGAATATATATACTTTGTGTGGTCGGAAATGCTTCCTTCTATGCGTTACAAACATCTGGACAATTTTAATATACCCTCTACAAGGGTATAAAAACTTAAACTGTGGTTCCCTACGCAAATAATTTGATGAAATATGGCTTCAAAACAACTTTAATATTCAATCAACCCTCTTGATGGCAAAACTTTTCGACAAACTCTATAATTTTTTCATAGAAATCACAGCTCTTGTCAATTTCGATCATTGATTGTATGTTAATTTTCTCGATACCAAGCATTATGTTTTTCGAGTGTCCAAGCAATTACCGTTCAAAGTTTCTGTTAAAATTTTAATTTTTAGTGACTTGGACCAATCGGCAGGTTAAACCAACGAGTATCAATACCTAGAAGCGATATTGTTCTCTGGTTGAACCCTTTATCTACATCATTGCAGGACCTGTTGAGAGTCGAAAATCATTTTCGTTTTAGTCTTACCCAGACCACTGTGTTCGAGCGCTTTGTAGGACTGGTGGGTGGTTCAGGCTTCTGCCCTTTATAGTATACATGTGTTGAATGTGTGTGTGTGTGTGCGCGCAGTGATTTTAGTTCAGTTTCAGGGTGCACTTCAAAAAACGCGACTCTTGTTTGTCAGCACCAGTCCGAGTTGAGTTAGGGAAGCATGGGACAGCCAGCCTGATATCATTCAATGCTTCTAATTTACGGATTAATGAAGGCGGCGCAATTTTACATATTGAAAATGCACGCCGATCGTGGGAAGCGATTAGTGGTCATGACCATTGAATGCAGCGGCGGCGAATTGCTCCCTTTTGGTGTGAGTGGTGTGGTGACTCTGTTGGCATGGCATTGATGGATTGCCTCATAAATTTGTAATTTTCTAAGCTTGACTGTTCATTTTCCAACCGAAAATTAAAAACAAAATAGAGGAAAGATAACTTTAGTTCCGCCGAAGTTTATATACACTTGCAGTTTCTTTAATTTAAATATATAGGGGGGTGTTTCGGAGATCGACGCATTTCTACAGACAGACAGACTGACAGGGTTAAATGGACTTGGCTACTTAGACTTGGCTGATCCTTTTTTGGACAGAGTCAACTAAAAGTCGAGAGTGGGAAAATTAATTTAACATTTTTTCAAAAACCAAGTTGCCCTTGTTTAGGCAGCTATTTTGTGTCATCAATATTTTATCTCATTCGTATATAAGCATTCGTTGTAAAAGCAAAGTTAAAGAAAATTTCAGTTTACAAAATTTTATATTTTTTTTTATAAATTTTATAATGGCTAGTAAATCTAAGCGGATTACTGTTCGGGGGGCCGCAAAGAGTCGAAATCGAGAATCACTAAAGGAAGGCGAACTGATTGGAGATCCCCACAAAGAAGAATGTCTACCAATAGCACTGGAACCCTTACAGAGAAGGAAGACTGCAAAGAGTCGAGATCCGTTAACGCGGCGTGAGCTGCTAAAATCACCTGAAAACCTGAAATTGTCTAATAATCAGGCTCCTACTGCTGTAAAAAACTGTCGACAATATGATATTATGGCACGAGAAGCTGTACGAATGGAACAGGGCTCTGATAAATACCCGCACAGACGTTCCAGGTCTGAACTGCGGCTGGAACCGAAAAAGCATCAAGGCCCTGCAACGCGAGCAAAGTCTGAACAGCGTCAATGTTTGGAGCAGGAGTACGAGGGTCACGGTGCACGGAGTAAGACCCCTTTGGAAAGATAAAGGACAGAAAAGACTTTGAAATGAGACAAGAAATTGCGCTGCAGAAACTAATTGAAAGGCGACGATCACCGAAAACCCGTCAAAAGTTCACGCAAGAGACGCAAAAGCACAAGGATCGTCAGAAGTCAAACAATCGCCTAGATTTTGAGGAGCGTCAAAAACCTTTACAGCAAAAATTAGTTAAAAGACGGCGAACGACTCAGGAGAGTCAAAAATTTGATGATCCTGAAAAGGCTGCCCACCAAAATGTATTTGAAAAGCGGCGAGCGCCTCTGGAGCGACAAAGGAGTCGAGAGCGCCACAGATCACTGGATTCTCAACAGCTTGAGGAGCGTCCAAACGGAAGGCGTGCGAAGTGTCGAGAAAGTCAGAAGTCACAGGATAGGCAGGATTTTGAGGAGCTGGGGCCAATGCCCCAGGAAAGTCGAAAGGATGAAAAACATAAAAAGTCGCAGGTTAGTCCAGATTTTGAGGATCGCTACCAAATAATATTTGAAAGGCGGCGGCAATCTCAGGAGAGTGAAAATGAATCGGATGAAAGACAGAGAAAACCTAAGCAGCGTCGAGATCATAAGAAGTACAAATCTGAAAATCGATGGGACTCCGACACATTACAAAAGCTTAAAAATTGTTTAGAGTCCAAACAACGACGATAACGGAAAATGCGATTGGAGACTGAAAACCTACAAGAGTCAGTTGTAAGACTGCAGAACGAGGAACTAGAACTGTCAGAGCCAGAGAAACTAGAAGCATCGAGCTCGGAATCAATACAGTCCTATCTACTGGCGCTGGATAAGGTGCGACAATTACGCACAGTTGCGGGTGAAGACTACTATTACTCTACTCAAACATCGAGTTCCCTGGTCCCCAAGTCTGATTCGGAGAAGAAAATTCCAGATCCCGGAGCCGGAGATGCGCCCAGCCTCTATGAAATACCTCTAGACGTAGCCTCAACCATTTCATCCAAGCAGCGGACCGAACCCGCCCACAGCACCACTAACAATTCTTCCTCTAACCCACCGTCCCCTTTGGATAGGCCAGTTTCTGCCTCTTTCTCCAAGCAGTTGCTTCGCCTCAAGGAGCAGCTGGCAGTTGCTAGAGACCGTGATCAGTTTTTGCGTCGCTGCCGTAAGCGTGGTGGTCCCATACCCAGTCTGGGTAATCGTGTGGGAACAGAAATTCTAGCCTATCTGGCCGAATTGGACAGACAAATGCAGCGTGCCGAAGCTGAACCTGTTACATGGAGGGATCTGTTTGGCTCGGAAGCACGTTTTCCCTTCCGCCAACATGTGAACATGTGTGTGGATGACGCTTTCGACAAGCTACGTCACGTGGACGTACAACCCCATATCCGCACTGCAGCACGGTTTTGTTTCAAGCAGCTGCAGGGATTTTTCCATGAAGATGTTCCTGTTGCTCCACGCACTTATGGCAACAAGGACGAGATGTCGCCTATTTTGTTCGGCCCCAGCTTGGACGAACCTCTGGTGATGGTGGCCGATCGAATTTACTATGCCTTTTGCTGGCTATTTGAGGAAGAGCCAAAACCAATGGAACCACCTTTATTGGACGATTCCGAGCATGTGCCGTCATATCCATTTCCCGATGTTGGTGGACCCAAGTACATGATCACCCAGAGCGAAGACGAGAAATCCGCCCAGCGTCCTGATGGTAGTGTCATAACCATATTCCCACCCCAAAAATTTTAAATAGTTTGGATAATTTTAAATAAAGTTTAGATCTCATTTGACTCACCTTGAATCCGGATGTGCTGGCCGCTGGATTTAGTTCTATATTTATATTATTGGGCTCCATTATTAGGCCCAAGCTCTGAAGATTGCACATTTGTGGCATCTGCATGGTGGGTGTGGGTACCTTAAGTACCGCCACAGTACAATCAATGCTCGAGGCACTCACCGTTGCCGTGGCGGGCAAAGTTTCTGGCATTTTGAACTGGCGGGTGGGCGCTGGGATGTCTACTTCTCCTATTTCTGGTGAGGATTTAAGTAGAGCTGAAAAGCAGAAGATTGAATTTAAGCAAAAGCCCGACAGTTAACAAATAATTTCTTTAAGACTTGGTTTCGGGATTGATTTCATAATTCTTGAGTATTTGCTTGTAGTTCCACTGACACATACATATATAATATTTGCCGAAACGCGTAGGAGAACAACTCAGACAAAAAGTGTTTTGACTGGAGTGAAGAAAGACGGCCGAAATTAAACCCCAAACAAACAAACACATAAGCGAAAGAACATTTACAAACAGAAATGTAATTTTTGATCCAATTGCAGAAAAGAACTTCAGAACTTGACCTCAACCTGGAGACCATACAAAAGAAAGAAATTATGCGATAAGCAACGAAATCACTACTGGACAAGATTACAGAGTGGATCATCTAAACGATGAAGAAAAAATTAACACCAAACACGGAAACCCTGTGTATAAAAAACCATACAGCTATCCATTCGCTTTTGAAAAAGAAATTGAAAAACAAATTCAGGATATGTTAAACCAAGGTATAATTCGGCATAGCCAATCACCTTATTGTAGCCCATTATGGGTAGTACCAAAAAAGAAAGACGCATCAGGAAAAGGAAAGTTTAGACTTGTTGTAGATTACAGAGGACTAAACGACATAACTATCAACACATCAGCACAATAATTGAAATCAAAAACATTATGGCGAATGCACGTTTTTATTTTCAGTTCAATCAATTAAAGTTGCACTTAATTTCCGGCATAGTCATCTACATTTTCAAGTAAAAACATTTCTTACCATTAATGTCCCGTACTCTGCACCAAAGGTACACAGAGTATATTAAGGGAGAAGGAAGCATTTCCGACCCTTTAAGGAATATATATTCTTGATCAGCATCAACAGCCGAGTCGATATAGCCATGTCCGTCTGTCTGTCTGTCCGTTCATCTGTCCGTCCATCTGTATAAACGCACAGATCTCAGAGATAGAGATTTGACATGTATGGGACATATACTTCTTACAGTTGCGGGCAGATTATCGATTTTCTGAAGGTATGATAAAGATCGGATGAACGATACTCAAGTTATGAGCAAAAAACGGCCTGTTAACACCACACTGAACATGATTCTGATTTTGAATTACTACAACAGGTATTTAAAACGTTCACTAAGCCACACGCAATAAAAATAATGTGAACAAATATAAAAACTACTTGTAATCAGAAATTACGCAAAATTCAAAGAAATAATCATTAAAAACCACAAGAAATTGTTACATCCAGGCATCGAAATAATAATCAGGCTTTTTAAAGAATCGTACTGTTATTCAGATCACCAAAAAACTAATTCAAAACATTATTATCGAGTGTGATATTTGCAACCGAGCTAAAATTGAACACAGAAATACATCGCTTACATTTAAAATCACACCTGAAAGTTTTCAAAACTGTAGAGAAATGTATGTGGTTGACATATACGCCATAAAAAACCAAAATTATTTGACATGTATTGACCTATATTCAAAATTTGCAAGTATAGCTGAGTTAAACGGAAAAGATTCGATTGAAGTTAAAAGAGGAGTCATTCGTACATTTAATAATATGGGAAAGCCCGTTATTTTGAAAACAGACAGGGACAGTGCAGCATAGCACTTAAAGAATGGCTTCACAAAGAAGAAGTTAAAATTCAAATAACAACAAGTAAAAATGGTGTGGCAGATGTAGAACGACTACATAAAACCATAAATGAGAAAATCCAATAATATTGTACACCTACAACCACAAAATTAAGCACAACTCCTGGTAGAACTCCAGCAGACATTTTTATACCCGTTACTCGTAGAATAAAAGCGTATACTAAAGTCGTGCAAATGTATGTAACAGGCAGAAGGAATCATTTCCGACCATATAAAGTATATATATATTCTTGATCAGCATCAACAGCCGAGTCGAGTCTGTCCGTCCGTCCGTCTGTTTGTCTGTCCGTATGAACACCTAGACCTCAGAGACTAGAAGAGCTAGAGCAACCAAATTTGAAATCTAGACTCCTATTGTCTGCACGCAGATCAAGTTTATTTCAAATTTTTGCCACGCCCACCCCCGCCCCCACAATAAAAAATGTTGAATAACTCCAACAATTTTTAAGAAATCGATCTAAAATTGAAAACGTACATTTATATTCGCAATATCTATAAGCCCTGATTTTCATCAAGATCGGATGATAAATAGCCGAGATAAAAAATGTTTCATACTTTTCTGCTGTTAATTCTGTTTTTTGTATTTGGTTGCACAATTTATTGATTTATCGCTGAGTTTAAGAAAGATAAAATTTAAAACAGAAAAGTTTTTCGTACTTAGACTCATTTTTCGACCGATCGGTCCTATGGCAACCATAAGATATAGTCACCCGATGTCGATCAACTTTTTCAAATTAGTTTGAAAGCCTTTAATATTAAGAATCACCGACCTTAAGAACGATTTACTTGGAAACAAAAAAGTTGTTTTCACTAAGACCCATTTCCCGACCGATCGGTCCTATGGCAGCTATAAGATATAGTCATCCGATTTTGACCAAAATGCAAAATGCAAATCTGTTTGAAAGCATATAATATTAATATTGGCCAAGTTTAAGGCCGCTAGCATTGAAAACAAAAAAGTTTTTCATGCTAAGACCCATTTTCCGACCGATGGTTCCTATGACAGCTATAAGACATGGTCATCCGATCCGGTCGGCTCCGACATATTAGCAGCGTGCAGTAAATAGAAGACTCTGTGCAAAATTTCAGCTAGATAGCTTTAAAACTGAGGGACTAGTTTGCGTAGAAACAGACGGACAGACAGACGGACAGACAGACAGACGGATCGGATGAATATTTCGGACGGGTCGGAAATGAATATTTCTATGCGTTGCAAACTTCTGGGCAAAATTATAATACCCTTTGCAAGGGTGTAATAATATTGAATTAGTAAACATGGCGACCATTTGAAAATGAGAAATCGATTTTTGACAATTTTTTTTTTTGCAGTCCAGTGCAGAAAAAAAATAGTTAAATAATTGTAATCCGATGAACGAGGTTCGAGAAAATGCGGGGAAGAGAGAGAACGAAGTGGCTGTGTTTTGCGTCGGGCTCCCATTTGCCTGCAAATTTTTCACATTTATACACATCGAAACCAAATAAGCAGTCAATATACCAAGGGAGGCACCATCCCTGCACGCCGGAGACACAGAGTTGGGAACACGGACGGCGGATTGGAGCAAATATTTGGATTTCTTTAATTGGACGCCCGCACCGACAACAACAATACACCGGTGAGAAATTTCGCACATATTATTGGTTTTTGAGAGACAAGCAAAACAGGTGCAGCTGATCTGCACTTACATTGGGCTGTTAGACGCAAATATCAGTACATAACAGACGCAACAACTGATAGCGAAGACACGAACCATTTACGATCAAAGCAATTGGCGCGCTATTTAAATCGCAATATGACTGGAAAAGGATTATTGCGCACTCCACCAATCGTCCCATCGCAAAACTTGGGTACCCCAACTCAGACAACCAAAAGAGGGCGGCTTGAATTCTCGCCAGGTGAACCCACTATGCACGATCTAATGGCGGTGTTGAAAAATGTAGCCACGAAGGATGACGTAGCCGAGATCAAGGATCAGTTTGGGGTATTTTCGGCGCAAATACAAGCGCTGAAGGAGGAGAATGATGTCCTAAGATCTGAAATTGAACAGATCAAACGTACTGCAGCTGCTGATCATAAAGAGCTTATTAGGATCATTGAGCAAAATAAGAGAAAAAATCTTATTTTTAGGGGAATAAAAACGGAGGGCCCACCAAAAGAGGAGATAAAACAAATATGCAGAGAGAAGCTTAAGTTGAACCACGTCCAAATTAAAGAGACGCGCGTAATGTATAAGCGAGGAAATCAAATGGGAATTATCGCGGAAATGGATTCAGAAGAGTCTGTTAATGCTGTGCTCAAAAATGCCAATAAATTAATAGGCACAACGATTTATGTGGAACGAGACCTCAGCGATGACAGACAACAACAGAAGCGGGCACTTTTGGGTCTTAAAAGACAACTCATAGCCAGGGATGGCTCACACCGAATTGCCGTAAGAAATGATAGGATCCGCATTGGAACAAAATGGCTAAAGTTTAACGAAAACCTGGAGTTAGGGAGCGGAGATCAAAAGGCAGCAGAAATTCTGGCAGAAATATATGGCGATAAAATTAACGGCATGCCAATTGATTTTAAGTCACTCTTAGAAAGCAGTACCCAAAAAAACTAAATAAGAATATATGCCTCTCTCAAATTGTAAACGTACCAGTTCTGTCCCCTTGTAATTATCAAATTTTAAATGTCCTAGGTTACAATGTCCATGGGTTGGCTAATAAGTTATTACACCGAAGTTTTTTCGCCTACATCGAGCAAAACGACGTTTTTGCCTTAATGGAGACTCATGTGGAGGCAGAGCAAATACAAAATTATGCTCCTCTGTTTAAAGCCTTTAAAACTTACTGGCAACCAGCAAGTAGATGCAGCCGTTTCGGAAGAGCTATTGGCGGTATGGTTATTGGTGTAAGCAGAAAGCTATTAGAGAAAGGTATAAGGCACAGTCATGAAACACTTTGTGGAATTCAGCACATAAAGATCCAGACGTCACACAACACATACTCATTTATACCATTATACCTCAGACCGGCTACATGGGCAGCAAACCTCGACCAGATAAAGGAGTTATTTGAACAAGAAGTGGAAAATGCAATCGTGATTGGTGATATTAATGCGCGTATTGGTGGCGAGCAACAATATTTGGACCAAGTCATGCTAGAAACGTTTATAAATGGTGTGGATGCAAGAAACTCCAAAGATGCGACTGTAAATGCAAAATGGAAGGAAATTTCTGGACTTTGCAGATGACAGGGGACTGACAATTTTAAATGGCAGAACAAAAGGCGACTTAGATGGAGATTTTACCTTCATAAACAGAAACGGGAGCTCGGTTATAGATGTATGTGCAGTTGAAGGAGCTATACTAGAACGTGTGATAAGTTTTGAGGTGGAGAGCAAAATTTGGTCAGACCACATGCCTATACTGCTGAAATTTGCTTTATTGGGTTCGACAACATCTGACCAGAAGTCAAACTTGCTGCCAAAACTGCTCTGGAACGACAAAAAAGCAGAAGCATACAAGAAAAATGTCCATAAACATGTTAATGTGCTGCAAGCCGAAAAGCAAGAACTGTCAATTGAGGACATTGTAACTGCAATTAATAAAGCGGCGCCGAGCAACAAGAGTGGTTACTCAACCAATTTTAATAACAAATGGTACAACGCCAAATGCTATAGGAAGAGGCAGAATGTGTTTGCGGCATTGCACAGTTTTAGAAGAACAAACACTGCAGAAGACAAACGGATTTACACAAAGGCGCAACAGGAATATAAAGCGTTATGCGAAAGAAGCAAAATTGAGTATGAGAAGAACCTTGAAGCGCGCATTATCTCAATAAGAGATAGCAAAGACTGGTGGAGGATAGTCCGAGAAATTAGAGGAGTCAGTCCGAAAATAAGTGTGGAAATAGCTGCGTGGGATTTCAGAAATCACTTTAATAATCTCCTTAACCCTCAACAAAACGCCGTGGAGTTTCAATATGCACCAATGTATATCACGGATCCAGACTTAGATGCAGTATTAACAATGGAGGAACTATTGTCAGCACTAAACAAAGCCAAATCCAACAAAGCTCCTGGAGAAGACAGAGTTCCGTATGAATTTTTCAAAAACGCCCCAAATGAGATGCTTCAACAAATTGTCACTATATACAATAGAGTGTTTGATATCAACTGTTTGGAAAAATCTTTCATCAACAGTATAATATTTCCAATATATAAAAAAGGAGATATCAACGATCCGATGAACTACCGAGGTATATCCTTTATGAACTGTGCAGCGAAGCTACTAATGAGTATACTGTCGACGAGACTAACAACGTGGGTCGAAAAGCACGATAAATTAAACGAGTTCCAAGCAGGATTCCGGCGTGGATACTCAACGGTTGACAACATATTCAACTTAGCATCTATAGTCCGCATTAAATTTAAAGAAAAAAGAAAAGTTTATGCTTATTTTGTAGATTTTAAGGCTGCGTTTGACCGAGTACCTCGTAAACATCTTCTGTACAAGCTCCAACGACAAGGTGTATCCACAAAAATAATACAATTTATAGAAAAAGTATACTCGCAAACGTCTTGCGCTGTTTGGACTGGGAGTGAGCTTTCTGAGAAGTTTGAAACCATTAACGGATTAAAGCAAGGATGCCTTATGTCACCGTTGCTGTTTGCGATGTACTTAGATGATCTGCATGAACACTTAGGAGGTGGCCTGTATATCGACAACACAAACATTAGGGTATTAATGTACGCAGATGACATTGTGATGGTAGCGGACAATCCCTCAACCCTCCAGCAAATGATCCATAACCTCGAGACATACTGCATATTGTGGGGCATGGAAGTCAATAAGACAAAATCCGAGATTATGGTGTTTAGAAAAGGCGGTAGACTGGCGGCATCGGAGAACTGGACGTATCAGGAGGAGCAGGTGAAGGTGGTACCGGAGTACAAATACCTTGGTGTTATCCTGACACCTACAATGAGCTTTAAGAAGCATGTGGCAGCCAGGACAAAAGAAGCAAAGGCGAGTATAAACTCTGTGTGGGCGAATTTCATCAACAAGGGGACAGTGAACCTAGCGTCTAAATGGAGAATCTTTAACTCAGTCAGCAGAACGGTACAGTGCTATGGAGCTCAAGTCTGGGGTGGAGAAATAAAGGAAGAGGCAGACCAACTGCAGCGATATTTTTTAAAGAGGATACTCAAGCTACCAGATAGCACACCCAACTACATATTGGGAATTGACGCAGGGCTAGAAGATGGACACATATATAGTCTAACACTTCATCTCAAATACCTATCAAGAATTTTATTTGAGTATGAAGATGTTAGACTCCCGCATATCCTTGCTGAAAAAATGATGCGAAATAATTTGGGGTGGTTTGCGAGGCTTAGAGAAATGTTCGCGCATCATGGCATATCACTCGGAGACAACCACTCGTATGCAGATTGGATTGACCGCAATGTTCGGTTCCTAAGCGCATCAAAAGCAGATAACCACATGCAACACATGAACAAGGCGTCAGTAAGTGCATCAAGAGTGTATAAAAACCTTAATTATGCAATAGGGCCCACATACTGCAACGAGTCTTTCAAGCAAAGCGAGATAACTTGGATAATGAAGGCCAGAGGAGATCTTTTATGGCTAAACAGCTGCCCAAGAAGAGTTGTAAATGGAGGTATATGCTCACTATGCAATATGTCTGAGCAGGAGGACATGCAGCATTTTATAGGACGATGTCCAATACTGAGGGAATTTCGTTGGCGTTATTTTAAAACTTGTACGTTTACCGAGGAAGAGGTGTTGACGGTCCTGAACGGGGGGATGGGATGGAATAATCTGGCGAATTACATAGAGATGGCTACTAATTATAGAAGAAATGTCATAAATGAAAATTTTTAAATAATATGTAGAATATGAAATTTTGTTAATTATATTATATAATATGTAGAATAAGTATATGCTTATATATGTAATTATTTTTTATATCATACAACAGAAGGAAGGCTGACGGTTTTAAACCAAGCTTTAAATGTTTGTTTATTATTAGTTAATCAATGTAAAGCTGTAAGCTATGAAAAATTATCAAATGAAAATAAACACTTATCTATCTATCTATCTATCTATCTGAACGAGGTTCGAGCCATAGCCATATTAATTCTGCGTCCATTAAGCTCTACATCATCAAAATCGGTTCTGAAGAACTTGAGAAAAGCTGAGAACCAATTTGAAAACGTGGTTTCGAGGAAAACACGTTTAAAGTTTCGGCAACTGTTTTCGATAAAATAAATATTACACAGGTTTACAAGGTTTTGCAGCAGAGAAGCTAGCAATTATGTATGTAGTTTACGAGATATTGGCATAAACGTGTGTTGAGCGAGGTATCCTTACGTTTGTAAGGTCTGTGGCCACATTAAATAACATTTTCAAATCAAATTAGTTTATATATTAATTTATTAATATAAGCTTAACTGAATGTATTTACAAAAAAAACCAAAAACGAAGTTTTGATTTTGTTCATAATATACCAAATTAATTAATTTTAATATGGAAAATATGGATATTTTTTGATAAAACCGAATTTTCGCCAAGATTAAAATATTCTGAAAAATTTACTGTTGACATTAAAAACAATCTGTTTTAACAGTTGATAGTCCTTTGTCTCTTCTAATTTACCACATGTTCAGTTTTTCGATATCATCTCGCATTTAAAAGTTATAGACCAAAAACTACAAAAATAAACGACTATTTATTATTACATTTTTGAAATAATATTAATTTCTAAAATGTATTTAAATCAACCAAAATCAATGTAAAATTACTATTTAATGTCCACTCTTTTGCTTCACAATAGCTACTTTGTTATTTTCAAACTACAAGAAATTTTAATGGTACATTTATTGAAAAAAAAATCGGAAATTTGTTTTTGGGCTACAACTTTTAAATTCGCGGTGATATCGAAAAACTGAATATATAGTAAACTAGAGGAGACAAACAGGGTTCGTAAAATGTTCAAATGTCGGCTACAGGTCGAGTATGTCACAAACGGGGGTGGATATGCACACACTCTTTGCTAGGGCCAAAGAAATGTGCGATCGGCGATAATCGCAATGACCTGCTTCCAATCAATGAGCTGCCTGGAGCTGCAATAAGCAGCTGTCACCGCAAATATCAGCAATGGTGTCGACAAGGAATATCCCTTTGTATGAAGGCAATAAAAAATTTGCAGGTGGGTGTTAACTTTTTTGCCCATAACTTGAGTATCGTTCATCCGATCTTTATCATTCCTTCAGCAAATCGATAAATAATTTTGTTTACAAGGTATCTCTAGAAGGAACGATCTATCTCCAAAACTGTAGGAGATATGAAGTTTTTTCCAAATTGCGGGGGCGGGAGGGGGCGTGGCAAAAATTGAAAATAAACTTGATCTGCCTGCAAGTATAAGAAATATATGTCCCATACATGTCAAACCTCTATCTCTTACCATCTCTGAGATCTCTTCGTTCATACGGACAGACAGACGGACAGACGGACATGGCTATATAGACTCGGCTGTTGATGCTAATCAAGAATGTATATACTTTATAGGGTCGGAAACGATTCCTTCTCCCTGTTACATACTTTTGCACAAACTTAATATACTCTATGTACCTTCGGTACAGAGTA
>JBAMBO010000007.1:0-127492 GCA_037044535.1 Lordiphosa magnipectinata | reverse complement strand
TTGCAGTTTCAAGTTTGCACTTAGTTCAATATTTTTTTAACCCAAGTGTACAAAACATCGTATATCAATGCCAGTACAACTCAAAGCTCTTCATATTTTATGACCACCACATAAGCGTTGCAATTCTCGTTGATTCAGCTGGAAAAAATATATTTGCAACAGCTTACGGCAGACTCCTGTAGCGGTTGGTTGGACGTTTGGAACTTGGAGGTCAGTAATGTATATAAAATTTATTAGCAGAAATTATGATTATTTCGTTGCTCCTTTGCTGCGTGTATTTTTAATATCCCCTTTTTTCCGGGGCTCTTCCCCTTCCGCTTCTTCTTGCTGTTGCTTTCTCTCCCGTGCATTTTAATGGCCGTTGGCTGCGTCAGCGTCTGTTCTGTTGTGCCCACCGTCAGCTGCATCAATTTCGTTGTTTTGGCTGCTCCTTTTTCTTCGTCATTTTGAGTGGAGCTCGTTAAGCTCGCTTTAATTTTAACTTGAGACCATAATTTCAGCTGCAGAGCATAGGACCTTTTTTTGTTTTTTACACAATTTGCGTGCGTTTAATTGTGGCCAAGTTGTTTTAGCCATTTGAACCACAAAAATAAATAAATTTAATTCACCCGCAAATTGTTAAATTTTGTGACATATATGCGCCTTCTAGCACTCCCATTCCTGCGGCTCTCAAGCCTATAAAAAAAGACAAATGACCCATTAAACGCAAAACTTGTGCACTTTCATTGCAAATGGTTGCGCATGCAAAAGGAAGCAAAAGAAAAATATTGCCCCGCAGCCAAAAGACAACAAACTCTTGATTTTTATACCTGCACCAGGAGCTTCTGGCGGCATAACAACACAGCTGAAGAAGGAACAAAAAACAAAAAAAAAAAACAACACAAAAAGGGATAGAAACGAACGCTCATAAAACGCCAAGATATGCGCAAGGATCCACGCAGCGTTTCGTCTATTTTTCACTTGCTCGGTCTAGGGGTCTTTGGGTCGGTCTGGCGGGGTTTGTCTTAGGATTTGTTGTGCTTATGAAAGCATTAAACTTTCCTCATTTAAGGCTGTGCGCACTTGAGTTGCCTTTTTTACTGCAATTTCGTCCTTCGGCTTTCAGTTCTTTGTCGTCTGATTATGGCGCACAGCTCGCAGCGTTTGGTACTTGGCTACCCTTTAGCCATGGAAGTGCTTCAGATTGGAGTATATGGGGATTGAATAAAGTCAAAGGTTAAGTCGAAAATGGTCTGAAAGATGTTTTTATAGTTAAAGAGATTGTACCTCTTATATTTGGTTGTATTCAAGCAATAACAAAATGTATTTAAATTAGTTGATGATCGAATTCGAATCAATTTGATAAGTAAAAGCGAAAAAGCCATATTCCCCGAATAACCCATAAATAAGCCATTTTAAGATCTGAAGTGAAGACTGTAGAATGTATTAACTCCTACTTAGAAAGCTAAGGACTGCGTAAATGCTAATTCTTTTCTTTTAAATGTTATGAAAGGAAAAGTTGTTACCAGGCAACACTTTAACATTTGCTGGCACTCTTTTCCAACGCCTTTTGAATGTGAATCTCTTGAAGCTTTAAGTTTAAGCATTATTTAAGGCAGCTTCTATTAAACCTTTAAAACTGCAAAACCTCTAAATTTGTGCTGAAGGTTTGGGCTTAGAATTTCTTGGCTTCTAAAAGCTTGGAACTAAAGAATTTTATCAGGGTCTAATATTTTATGCCTGTTCCCGTTCTCGATTTCGTTTAAATTATGCGGGATTGAACAAAGTAGACTTCTCTTAACAATCTTTTCTCTAACTGTTTTATAATTTTGCATTCTTACAAGATTAGGTATAATCGGATATAACTTCGGAAGAATGCCATCATTACGATCTCTTTTAACGCCTCCATTTATCTTAACAGGTATGGGCTCAACTGCCTGTTCATGCTCTATAGCTCTTTCGATTGGCTTTTAGGTTGCCGCTATCTTTCAGGTTTCCCTTGCAATTTTCACAGTTTGGTCTTTGCCACACCCATAGCAGAAAACATTTCGCTAGCCGCGGCAATTGATCCACCATTGACCAGGTTCCCGACGATTCCAGCATACATTTTCTTTATGCTTCCAAGGCCATTCAGTTATTACTTACAACAGTTTTTGACAGCTTTCGATAGAAGGTTCATACGTCATCAGGAAATCAGAACACTGTAACCTGTCCACCAGAAGCATTATCGCATTATCGAACTCTTCAAAATTCTCGTTCAGTAGTTGCTTGCGTTCACGAATCAATTCTCTTACGTCTTCGTGAGACAACGGATGAGAAAAGTTAGCTTTTAACAACGCTGAATAACTGTCCAAAACCCTTCGCTTGCTCTGTCACAAAGTTATTGTTTAGAGTGTCTTTGGTTAATGTCGATACCTTGTATATAAATTTGCCAACAGGCATGCCATCACGCTCTCCTGAATACTGCAGTTTCCAACTACTCAAAAAATTTGCTAGCTTGGATATATTTTGTGTAATTCAGCCTTGAGAGCCAATTCCACTCTGAGCGTACAAAATTGATTGACCAGCCAATGTAAACCAGCCTTACTGTGCTGTACGATTGGAAGGGGGAAAGCTTAGTCGAGCCCATTCAGGCTCAACATTACCATCTTTGCAATGATTACCATCTGCACTCAATCTGGCAACTTATTGTTTGAGCTGTGTAATAGCTGTCTGCATCTGCTTCATTTGCCCTACAAATCGCTGCTCTAAATGTCCATCCATTCTGTGTTCCAACTGATCAACGTTCGAGGTTACTTTATCTATGTCACAAGAAGCTGTTACGTTTAAATTGACCGCTCTCACGTTCAAAATGGTATTATCGTTATGATTTTTCTCTTTTTGATTGGTTGAAAGTGGGCTGCGAACACTGCATCCAATTTCTAAAGATCTATTTTATTCCGCGTTTCATTCCCCGACTATATCTAATACACTTTTTTGTGCTATTGTTCTTCTGCATTTCGGGCACGTGTTTGATGTATTTTACCAGTTGTTTATACAAGTCTTGTGAGACATATGCTTGCATCGGCAGCCATCACTCTATCATGCGTTGTTTGAATCACACGTAGACATTCCGGACAGTTATTATCGTCCTCCGAAAATTTAACATTTTTTGGACTTTGATTTACTGTCATTCTAATTATTTAACACAAACTCTGATTTCACTTAACTGTAAGGCGATCAAAATATGCCTCATTGATAATATTTCTTAATATATCTTTTAAATCGTTCCCACGTATTTGATACTTTGACATGATCCATTTTAGATTCCTTTACAACATTAGCTGTAAGTAACATTACGGACTCGAATATTTATATATTCGTACATAGGTTGTCAAAAAACTCTTGCGGTATTTTTTTATTGAATTTTCAATTGTTCATAAAATTGGTTATAATAATGCGATTTAAGTCAAATATGCGCCGTTTTGTTCGATGACGAGTTCCCAACGAGATGCCAACTTCATAATGCCCCTCTTATAGAAGCTCGCTTCCCTATTGGCAAAAAACTCGGAGAGCCAATTTTCACAGGACTCTCTTGTGGCCAACTTCCCACTACCAAGCTCGTTCGCCATGGACAGAAATAGGTGGTAATCACTTGGTGCGAGATCCGGACTATACGGTGGATGCAAAAGAACCTCCCATCCGAGCTCCCGGAGCTTCTGGCGCGTCACCAAAGATGTGTGTGGCCTGGCGTTGTCCTGATGGAAGACAATTCGGCCTCTGTTGATCAAAGATGGCCTCTTCTGCATGAGTGCTGCATTCAAGCGGTCCAGTTGTTGGCGGCAGTACAGGTCCGAATTGAGCGTTTGGCCATAGGGGAGCAGCTCATAGTGGATGATTCCCTGCCAATCCCACCAAACACACAGAAGAACCTTCCTGGCCGTCAATCCAGGCTTGGCCACCGTCTGAGCAGCTTCACCGCTTTTCGACCACGACCGTTTGCGCTTCACGTTGTCGTAAGTGACCCACTTTTCATCGCCAGTCACCATCCGCTTCAAAAACGGGTCGATTTTGTTGCGATTCAGAAGCGATTCGCATGCATCCATACGGGCAAAAATGTTTCTTTGCGTCAAGTCGTGTGGCACCCATACATCGAGCTTCTTTTTGAATCCAAGCTTCTTCAAATGGTTTATAACGGTTTGATGACTCATGCCCAGCTCTTGGCCAATGCTACGGCTGCTACTATGCCGGTCTCTTTCGATCAATTCAGCGATTTTATCGCAATTTTCGAGGACAGGCCTTCCGGACCGTGGCGCATCTTCGATCACCTCTGCACCAGAACGAAAACGTTGAAACCATCGTTGTGCGGTGGAAATGGAAACTGTATCGGGTCCATAAACTGCACAAATTTTATTGGCAGCATGAGATGCATTTTTGCCTTTATCGTAGTAGTACTGTAAAATATGCCGTATTTTCTCTTTATTTTGCTCCATGTTTGCGACGCTATAACTCACGAACGACTAAAAACAAACAACAATAAATCAAACACGTGTTAGCGCGTGAAAAGAGCTTTCCAAAAAGCTCTAGCGTGAACCGATGCGACGAATACAACTAGAACTACGCGCTTGCAAAGACAAGCTTGCGGAAATACCGCAAGACTTTTTTGACAACCTTATAATTATACACGTTTTTCCGATCTCAAAAAATCCTCATCAGGTAGAACAATTTAAATTTCAGAGTTGAACCTGAGTCTTTTTCTTTGGGTACCATTAGAAACCCAAGAATATCTTTGACGTTTTGGCACATACCAATAGTTGTTAGGGGGAACTCTTGGCCGCCTCTTCCAGAGAGGTGCAACTTGGGGAGTGTAGATGTTTTAATCTTGTTGTAGCCATCGCTAGGCAGCTGCAGATAAGTTGTTCCACTGTTTCTACATAGTTTTCTAGTATAGTTTTCGAAATTTATTATATTATTTGAATGGCGGTAGAATTATTTATACAAGATTAGTGCCCGCGATGCTATACCGATCATGTCGTTAAAAACTGAAAACTTCGCTTGCTTTCCCAATAAGCAGAGCGGCATAAATCAGGCTTCACTTGAACTTACCACAGGGTATCAAATGGCCCAATCTGATGCCTTAACTTAGTTTTCTTATGCGAGTTTGACAATAAGGCAACCTTATCAGTGTCTGAGTTTATGTTTGTGTGTGTGTGAAAAAATATTATGCAATTTCTTCATTTACACACTTGAACCATTTCAGGCCGCCGCCCCGCAGCGTTTTAAGGGTAAAGTTTTTCAAGCCTTTTTATACCCTTGCAAAGGGTATTATAATTTTGCCCAGAAGTTTGCAACGCATAGAAATATTCATTTCCGACCCCATAAACTATATATATTCTTGATCAGGGGGACGAGCTGAGTTCATTGAGCTTTGTCCGTCCGTCTGTCTGTCTGTCTGTCTGTCTGTCCGTCTGTCTGTCTGTCCGTCTGTCCGTCTGTTTCTACGCAAACTAGTCTCTCAGTTTTAAAGCTATCGAGCTGAAATTTTGCACAGAGTCTTCTTTTTACTGCACGCTGCTAATATGTCGGAACCGACCGGATCGGATGACTATATCTTATAGCTGCCATAGGAACCATCGGTCAAAAAATGGGTCTTAGTGAGAAAAACTTTTTTGTTCTTAATGTTAGCGTTCCCAAACACGGTCATTATTAATATTATATGTTTTCAAAGAGATTTGCAAACTTTGGTCAATATCGGATGACCATGTCTTATAGCTGCCATAGGACCGATCGGTCGGAAAATGGGTCTTACTGAGAAAAACTTTTTTGGTTTCACTGTTAGCGTCCTCAAACTCGTCCCTTAATAATATTATATGCTTTCAAACAGATTTGCAAACTTTGGTCAAAATCGGATGACTATATCTTATAGCTTCCATAGGACCGATCGGTCGGAAAATGGGTCTTAGTGAAAAAAAAAATTTTTTTTTTCAAGTAAATCGTTCTTAAGGTCGGTGATTATTAATATTAAACGCTTTCAAACTAATTTGAAAAATTTGGTCGAAATCAGATGACTATATCTTCAGGCTGCCATAGGACTTATCGGTCGGAAAATGAGTCTTAGTGAGATAAACTTTTTTGTTTTAAATTTTGTCGTTCTTAAACTTGGCGATTGTTAATTTGATATGTTTTCAAAAAGATTCGCGAAATGTGGTCGAAATCAGACGTTCATCTGACGGAAAATGGATTTTAGTTACAAAAGTTTTTGATTTTTATCTAAGCGTTCTAAACTCTGTCATTTCAAAAACAGCTTTTGCAAGGGTATAAAAACTTCGGCACAGACGAAGTTAGCTTGGCCTTCTCGTTTTTCTTCTTTTTCTTAGTCAGTTGATGAGCTGACTTTCTCTCATACAAAACGTACACCCGCCCAATTGTTATAAATGAATTTGCAACATGTCGCATGTGGGCGTGGACAGCCCACTCCTACTAACCCACTCCCCGCCCAACCGCTTGGGTTCGCAGTTCGCAGCTTTACAGTTTTTCGCTCTAAAAGACGCCATTTTATTGTTCGGTGTGTGAGCCCTTTGTGTGCCAGAGACTTCCTTGAGGGATTTCAGTTTGCCATGTCTGCTCTGTTTGCTTTAGCCATTTCCCCATTGTTTGTTGTGTGTGCGTGTGTGTGTGTGTGTGTGTGTAGAGTAATGTGTGGTAGTAGAGAAATAAAGAGTCTAGCGACTGTGACGACTGTTGAACTTTTGACTCGCCTCTCCACATTTAAATTCCCCTTGCATATGCCAAGTCAAAGACGATGACTCCATCGGTGCAACGTAAACCGCTTAGGCTTACCGTCAACAGGATCAAACATGAAGGAAGCCAAAGCCTGGCAAAGTCAGCGAGTGTCTTAAATGCTCTAAAAAAGAAAAACAACAAAATAAAAAATGAAACTTGAAAAAATAACACAAGAAGTTTTTTCATGCCAAGAAGCAGAACTACCGGGTGCTTTAAACTAGCATTGAGATAGTTTTCTACCCACATAATAAACCAAAAAATGTACAGGAAATTCTTTCAAAATCTTTCCAATAAAGTTAATAATTAAAAGAATTTTTCCACTTCCACACAAATATTTGTTAAAAACAAAAAATTTGAGAAAAAATAGTAGCAACATATTTAGCTCACGGCGCAAAGCTCATATTTGCTTTGTAAAGGCAACGGCAACAATAATAATAAAAAAAAAAAAAAAATACTGAAAAAACAAAAGAGAATAAAAACAACAGCCAGGAGACGACTACCAGGACGACGATGACGTTGACGTTGAGTGCGAGTCAAGAAATAATAATAACAAAAAGCAAACACACAGCCCGCCGTGCTCATGTGGGAATTTTCATACGGCGCGTAGCAATTTCACACATTTACATAGTAAAATACACACACACACACACACAGACGCACCCAGACATACAAGCGTGTCCCCTGAAGTAGCAAAAGTGTCGTCGCATAGCGGAAGTGAAAGAAGTTGTCGCACTCTCCTCGCTCAAAAAAGGCGCAAATTATGTTTCGTTGTAAGGCAACAGCAAATACAAACACAACAACAGCACTCTCTTTATGTGTGGGTGTGTGTGTGCTATTACAAACAAACAAACAAAACTCACATATAAATAAAATAACATAATAGTCACTGTCAGGCACCATGGGGAAAAAAATGAGACTTTTAGATAATTAAATTGGGTGAATTTTGCCATTTTGGCAAAAGTCAATTTGATGTATCGTAGGCATACATGGGTTGACATTTTATGAATTTGTCCTCTCAATACGGATCGAATTTGCTTGGAAACGAAATACAGTCGAAATTGATTTCAATTTACTTTTAAGCACATGCTTGAATATGTTGTTCTTAAGGCTGTGGCGTAGTTAATCGGATGTTGCGACTACTGCTCGAAAGAAGGGGTTCAATTTTAGTTTTAACAACCGTCCCCTTCTACAGCTACTAGCGTCAGCTTGGAAATAAGTAGTCAAGCGATAGCTTTGTTTGGGGAAATCAATTATTTAATGTTTTCAATCAAAATTTACATGCCAATTCCAAGGCTCTGATCTCATTATTGAGGGTGAAGATATGGGTCATTAACGCAAGATCGTTAGCTCGAAAGGTCGTTCGTACCTGTACTCATTATTTTCACTATAAGCCTCGCTTAATGCAGCAGGTGATGGGTGATCCCTGCTGCCATTTTTGGTTGCAGGTGTGGATTTTATACGTGGAATACGTGGAAAGTCCCCGTACAAAACATATACACACCTGATCATATTAATAGGTACACACTGGAATTTTTTAATTATATATGGTTTTTTCGTACTTTTAGTGTTGACAACTTTATAATTTTTGGTTTTTTGTTGTTGTCAATGTCTGGCCACACTATGACAAAGAGTTGAAAGAGGGGCTGCCCCGTATATCAAAGCTTTTCTATAAATTGCGAGTCCACCACACATTTCGCCTGATCATAATAATAGGTACAGTCTCCGTTTCTCACAAGTATCAAGTGAATAATTTTGTAATCAGTGATCTTTTGGTAACTAAAGGTAAATTAACTATAGCTCCTGTCAATACAGAGAATTAAATAATTATTTTTTTTGGAAAAAATGGGTCGAAATTCTCATTGTACTAAAGAAGAAGCTCGATTGGTTCTTAGTCTGAGAAAAGAAGGCAAATCACAGGTCTCATAATTTTGTTAAAAAAGCATTAGAAAGAAAACCAAGACAGGAAACCGGTGGAAGGCCACAAAAAACAACAGAAACCCTTGACCACTACATAGTAACTTTGAGCAAAAAGGACCCATTTAAGTCATCGAAGGCTATTGCAGCAAGTTATTAAATACTAATTTACCTAAAAAAGAAAACACAAAATGGAAATAAAAATTTTTTTCTTACCAACACATGAAGTGTACCTATTATTATGATCACACTGAAAACGTATCTGAAACACAAAATGATTTCTTTTATGTTATATTATTATTCTATGTTACAATTAAGTTAATTTTATTAAAAACAAATAGTGTAAGAACCAATGAGAACAAATTTTAAGTTTGAAACAATGAATAAATCTGTTTTCTGTTACCTTAAAGTCAGAGTTGATGTGTGTACCTATTAATATGATCAGGTGTGTACATAAGCCGCAGTGAAATTAGTCAGAACACTGTTGATGAAAAACATAGCTGAAGCGAATCTGACGTATGAGGAACTGCAAACTACATTCATCAAGGTAAAGGCGATACTCAACTTCAGACCGATCGCTCCACAATCAGATGATCCTAACAATGGCAGTGCTTTGACTCCAGCACACTTACTTATTCACTTCTGAAGAATCACTCTACAAATTCCGTGTCTCAACTTTGCTACATGGATCGTTGGCAAAAAGGTGACCTTTTTAAAGCAGCAATTCTGGGATATGTGGCATTGCGACTACATACATACCCTTCAACGTCGATCCAAATGGACTTCGCCACATTCTAACATTCGAGAAGGGCAACTTGTTAATGTTCACAAAGACAATACCCCACCTCAGCACTGGAATCTAGCTCGTGTCACATCGGTCATCACTGGAAAGGATGCACGGCTTAGAGTTGAGGATCTCAGAACCAGCAACGGCACTTCCACTTGATTAGTTTGAAATTGAAATGGATCCCTTCAACGGGAGAAGGATGTTTGGGGAAATCAATTATTTAATTCAAATATCCAGCCCATTCAAATGTCATCTCTAGATTTGGCATATCTTAAGCCCAACTGGCAACTCTGTTAAGATCAGCACACTTATATACATATACACATACAACTAAATGGAGTCACATTGAAAAGACAAAACGATTAATTAATTTGGCAAAGCGGAATTAAACATCTTGACAGCCATTCAAGCATAGCAGATCCCTTCTCGACTTCATTATCCAGGTTATGTCCGTTTGTCGGCACAGCTTGTTGCAGTATGAAGGTCCAACCTCATGGTTTAAATCTTTATATATTCTCACTGCGCTTCCTGAGGCCTTCAGTAAGTTTTGGCTTCGGCTCTCTACTTTTAGTGCAGTGAGAAGCCTTAAGTTGCCTTCGATCCATCCAGCGTGCGATGCGTTGCTCTCCAGAGTTACTCCATTTTGCTCGCACATGTCTTGAAGCTTAGAAACCCATCCCAAGTTATTGCGCATCGTTTTCTTAGCTAGGATATGCGGAAGTCAAGACTCTTCATACTCAAATATCTCTAGTCCTGCCTCTATAGCCTTATGTTGGTGTTCTCAATGAACAGGCCACCTCCTATGTGCTCATGAAGATTGTCCAGGTACAGCGCAAATAGCAATGGTGACATAAGACATACTTGTTTCACCCTGTTCATTATTTTAAGCCGCTCCGAGTGTTCGTCTCCTGTGCAAAGTGCACAGTTCGTTTGCGAGTATATTTTTTCTATAAATCGTATCATCTTAGTGGACACACCTTGTCGTTGTGGCTTGCACAAAGTAAGCATAAACTTGTTTCTTCTCCTCAAACTTGGTTCGTAAATTGGGAGCCAAGTTGAAAATGTTATCAAGCGTTGAGTATCCGCGTAGAAAGCCAGCTTGGAATTCCTTTAGTTTATTGTGCTTCTGTACTCACATTATTAACCTGGTCGTTGCGACTTATTAGAAGCTTCGCTGCTCCTTTTTTATGAATTGGGAAAATTATACTATTAATGAAACTTTTTTCAAGACAGTTGCTATTAAATTATCTATAGTTGATAATCATCAACTCTTCAATCATCTCATTGGGGGCGTTTTTAAAAAACTCGTAGGTGACTCTGTCTTCTCCTGGCTTGGCTTTGGCTAGTGCTTTTTTAAGTTTCTCCATTTTAACCGTTTTATCTAGGTCTGGATCCTCAACATGATTCGGTGCATAGTGAATGTTCATAACGCTTTGTTCAGGGTTAAGAAGGTATTCGAAATGACTTTTAAATTCACATGCAGCACTTTCGGTCCCTATTTTTGGGGCAATTCCTTTGATTTCTCTGGCTACCCAGCAAGCATTTTATTAAATTTCTGATCACACTCGAGTCTTTTTCGAGTCCTCAGTCTGATTAAAATAGTAATAAATGCGCTCGTTTTCTGATCATAAATGATACTTTTGTCGGGAGAAAATGGTACCCTAGCCGCGAATCTTCATGAAGTGTCGTTTTTAACCAGTTTTTCTAATTAGTTTCGACTCATTTTCGAGTCATTTGCGAGTCTTTTTCGAGTCGTTTTTTAATGAACCACATTTTAAGCAAATGCATGAGTCATTTTCGAGTGTTCCTTAAATCGCACATGAAACTAATCTCTTTTTAATCATCAAATGGGCTCGATTCACGAAGACTCATCAAGGTGAGGAAACTCCTAATGATCTTCCAATTGCTAGGTGGGTATCTTTCACCAATCTTGAATCAGAGTTATTCGTGCTTCAAGACCCTGGTCATATTAGAGTTAACTTTTTACACACAGAACCTTGTACTCCTGTTGAGCCCTTACATAAGCCCGTTATCCTGACATTCTGAAGCTTTCCAACGCGGCAAACTCAGTCTGTCTCATCTGCTGTTTAAAGGTATTGAGACGTTGCTCGTGTTGCAGCGTGCTGCTTTATTGATTGCGGCTTCAATTTTCAGGTTTTTTAACTTTTATCTTAATTTTTAAGAGTTTCCGCTTCGACTTTCTCGTTTATAAAACCAAATTGATTAATTCTTCTTTTAAACACGAAAATCAAACTAATCTGTGCATTTTATTTCTTCTTTTCTTACAGGTAAGCCATCCCAATTAAAAATTTATTTTGGAACATAATTTATGGTGACCTCCAAATGATTTATATAAGTAAGTTTTGTATTCAAATTATTTTAGGGTAACACTAGGCAACAAGGTCCAGTATATTGAATGGTTGGTGGTTATTCTAGATGATTTTCGTGGGAAAACTCGAATCTGTTTTCAGTAATTTGAGCTTAAAGTTGCAAAAAGCCTATTTTGACACTTTTCAGACGCATATATACTTTTGTTTTGACTTTTTTTGATATTATCGTAAATTACTATTTCTTTAAAATAAACTATCCCAAAGAATTGTACGATTTTTTTTAAACAAAGATATACCATTTTGAATACATAGTCTCGACAATAATAAAATTACAAAACTGTCTACTGCACTAAAGTATGCCTTGCAAGAACAGTACAACCGGCTAGTAGTTAGAATTTCAATGAAAATTTTCAACAAATCCCATTGCATACATTGGAGCAGCAACAATATATTGTGTTTTTATGAACTCGTATACACATACAAAAAATGTTATATATTCAGTGGAAAAAATCTTAGAATTGTTTGGGATAGTTTATTTCAAAGTTAAAGAGTAGTTCTTTACGATAATATCAAAGAAAGTCAAAACAAAAGTATAGGCTCTCCCAAAAACGAGTCAAATAAGGCATTTTTTGTATCTTTAAGCTCAAATTACTAAAATTCTCGACGTGATGGACCATTTCTGAAAGCAGATTCGTGTTCAGCACACCAAAATTATCTAGCATCACCACCGACCCTTTAATATACTGAAAAAAGTCTAATTTTGTTGCCTTTTGTAATTAGCCCCTCATTTTCATTTAGTTTTTCATAGTCCAAGAATTTTACTAAGAATTGACATTCCATTTACTGGTTGAAGTTGATGGAGGCTATATCATAGTATAAGAATTTGTTTAGAAGCCCAAATCGGAATGAAAGCGACAGCAATTTAAAACGCAACTGAACGAAATGGCAAGCGCTTATCATTTTATGCCGATTATTTAATGAGCCAACTGCAAATGGGAATTCAAGCACGTTGGACACAATCTGAAATTCGAATATTTACACTTTTACCTAAATATGTTTGCATTTGAATGAGTCAGTTCAGTTGGAATTCCGTGCATGCTCAATTTAAAAGGGCAACTAAAATTTGGTGTTTAAATATCTTTTTAGTCAAGTCAAGTTGCTTATTATTAAAATGGCAGACATATTCATGTTCCTGTTTTCACTTTCAACAAAAATTGTCGAATTCGAATTTGTTAAATGTGCTGTTGTATAATATTGATTGGGTTTATCAGATCAAAATGTTTCAATTTGAGTCCGTTGAGTAAAGAGTAAATAGAAATTAAAGATTTGACACGAATTTTCTTGATTGTTCAATGGAAAAGAGAGTCTAATAAAAATGCCAATTCACTTTAGTGAAAACCGGAACATGGCAGATAGTAAAATCATATATGATTGTTACTTTTAACTATGCGGTTTTCCCTGATTAAGAACAAAAACAATGACGAAAAGAAAAATTCTGATTAAAATTTTCAATTTAAATTTCTGAAACTGATCATCAGAAAGCTCACTTTTCTTTGTGTAAAATTGATTTACTGGTTGATGGTTACAAAGCTTTCGAACTATAATTTACCCAATGTCAATTTCTAGTTAATTTCATTTCAAATGCAAGGTTTTCCCTTGTTTCACTCGTTTCCGGTTTGGTTTTGTAATTTTCTTTCACCATTCACATATTTGCGCCCATGGTAAATGTGATTCACTGTCAGTGGCCCGCAAAAGTAGGCAACATTTCTTGTATTTCATGTATGTGTGTGACCACAAAAAAAAAAGGGTGCGTCATATCAACATAATTCTTGCTGTGAACAAATGCTATTAATACACATTCACACACACACACGCACACATGCACACGCACTTCTTCCGGCTAGGCTTACATGTCGTATGAGTGACTTTTATGTTTTAATTGTGCTACAGTTTAAAATGATGCGACACACCCCCTAAGACATTCTAATTGGCAGTAAAAAGGTCTGAGTATGCTGTTGTGTGTGTGTTTCTGCTTTGATAATTGGGCAACAAAAACATACACAAACATTTTGAATTTGATCTGCGCTCATTAAAAATAGCCATCAAATAATTTTGCATAATTTATGTTACTTATTTTGCAGTAATTTTAGATGAAATTAAAATAAACTACTGTAAAATAATGACAACAATAAATAATTGGCAGAAACTTGTGAAAATATTATTTCATAATTAAAAAGGGAACAGATTGCATAATTAAAATGTAGCCAACATTTTAAAGAGAATTAAAGCCAAAAATGACCCCTGACATAGGCAAAAGGGCTTTGGGCCATGTCCGAAACAAATGCACAAGAACACACACACACAGAGAGAGAGAAAGAGAGAGCCAAATTAATTAAATAAGAAAAAGGTAAACCGAGAAGTTAAATAAAAAAACAGGAAAGACAAACCGTGTCCCACACAGTCAGTGAAATTTGAAATGGAACAAAAGCCCGCAGCTGAGACGCAGGCAGAGGCCAAAGACAAACCAAGACAAATGTAAAACAATGCCAAGACAAAATTGAACCTAAAATTAAGGTAAAGACCGACTTCTTTCATACCAGCCTAAAGTTCTAAAGGAAATTTAATATTTGTTGAATTGACAAAAACAAAAAAAATTAGCCCAATGCACACCTTGGAAGCCAAACTGGGGTTGCACTTTTGCCTGGCTCTCCCACATGATTAAGGTTTCACAATTTATCTAATACAATTAGTCAAAAAACAAAAAAAAACAAAAAAAAAGGTGAGCTAGTAGTGCCAGTTTCTTGTTCTTGTTACGGTAATCGTAGACGCTTGCCAAGGTAACTTACATTAATGTCAGCCACTTGGCTTAGTTGTCTCTATGCGCCACTCTCTCTCTCTCTCTGTCTCTGTGTGTGTCCCATTTTGGGGGTTTCTTTTTGCTGTCAAAAGGTGCGTCGACTTTTCAACTTTTGACGCTCGAATGCAAATGGGGTGAAGCTCAGTGGGTGTCTTTTTATATTTTTCGAAAGTTTAATGAGTGTTTGGTTTTATGTGCATTTAGTTTTTTTTTTTTTTTTGGGGGGTGTGAATTTCACCTGGGTGCGCTCTTTGCTAATTGTAATGTTTGCCTCACCCCCTCTGGAATGGCTGGTTTGCAAACTTATCAAAAACTCCACTTAAAGTTCAACATTCAAATGCACTTCAACACTTTTTGACATTGGCAGGCAAAAAGTTGATTGCTTTTACCCCATTGGCAAATGGTAAATATTTTCAGCATTTTGTTTGGGAAAAAAACACTTTGAGCTGGGTGAGATTTTAACTATTTTTTTTAAATTTTTCTTCTCTAAACACATTTACAATATGATACAATAGAAAAGGGATAAGAACAAAAAGAAGAAACACCTTCTTGCTCCTAGCAAAAGTGATCAGAAAGAATTTCTACGAAATTCCTGTAGCTATGCAAATGTAAGATTGTAAAGAAGAAAAGATCTAAGGCCTGCGTTGGAAATATAACCGCTGAGAAGAAGAATGATATGATTGTAATCGAACAATTAGAGGCTTATAATGAAGAATTCAAAGGAAGCCTTAAGCGGATATACGCTCAAATACGCCTTGAGCAAAAACCTTATACCCAACATAGTGCTTCTATAGAGGGAGTCTCTATTGTGGGTCCCAGCCGAGTTTGCCAAGATGAAACAAAAGGAACTTCTTCTGGATAGATTCGATGCGCTTACAGAGAGTTAGCAAGTGAGGGTTCCAACTACACAAATCAAACTCCAAAACGGGCCCCAGTAGGGATGTAAACAATGGGTATGATTAAACTCTTTAGACCAGTGGTGTCCAAAATGCCAAAAGCCAATCCCATGGGATAGGAACTCATTATTCTGCCAGCGGCGCAGCCGACACACGTATAGAGAGAGAGGATACGTGTGTTCTTAAAATAGCACGCCCGGCGGCTTGCTTACGATGCGCGGGCTTATGGCGGGATCGGCTTTTTGTTTTACTTCACTAGTCATTTTTTCGTGGCATTTGTTTGTTGTGACGTCTGCTTCGTGTTTCGCTGCTGAGCACACAAGCGCAATATTTGATTGTGTGAGTTTGGACACTACTGCTTTAGTCCAACGTTTAATGAATACTTGCTGTTGCCATGGCTTTATTCACAGAGAGATTAATGAGATTTTATGGTCATGAGTAAATCCAAGATCTTGCACTCAGAAAGAAACGACTGATAGAGTTCTAGGTCGATGGGAATAGAGTTTATACTGTTTTGTACTTAAAATTTCAAATATCCAACATTCAAGAAACGAAAAAAGACTGTGAGAACAAACGTTTGGTTAGCCGGAAATTCAAGAAAATCGCGTTACAAGTACAAAATATGTTGGATTAAGGACAAAATTTACCAACAATATAGAAAATGCGAATTATTTTAAATCGAATTTTATCTAAAAATTCCCTTGGTTATGGAGTGAGTGTAGATTTCTGGGGTACAATAAAACCATCTGGGTCTTTGGTTAATTCATTTCCTGTGGATTTTTTTCTTATTTGATTTAATACAGAGGCCTATTTTCAAGAATAAATTGGGAATAGCTTTGGAATTTAATAAACTTGAACCAAGAACATTTTGTACGTATTTTATGAACTTTTATTTTGTTTTAAAAATGAATTGGTGTTGACTTTAGAATTTATTAGACTTTAATTAAGAATATTTTTCACTTATTTGAAGACTATTCTACGTACATCCTAAAGTATGATCAAAAGTATTTCAAAATAATTCAAAAAGTACTTAATATATCCCGATGCAATCTTAAATCAAGTATTTCTGGATTGAAAAGCCCTTACTTGAAATAAGAATAAGAATTTTGTACTTAAATCAAGAATTTTTGAACTTACCGTACTATTGATACCGATTTATTCAAGAGCAAAGTTTTTGGTTGGTTCTTCGACTTTAGGTTTAGCAGACATTCTTCCAATGACCCTGTAGTTAGAAATGTTAGACCGTGGTCCCATTATATGCAAGGCAATAATAACAGATTCTTTCCAAGTAGTTGGAAATGAATGCTAGGTTCTCACCGCAGTGATTTTGTCATCGACATCAGAACTTACCGAAAAATTTTGATAATGTGTTCGTATTGGCAGCATTCTTGTATTCTTGCACTCAGCTTATGCGGCTTATTTTTCGGAAAAAAATAACAGCTGAATAAATTATCAATCATAGAACTTTTCAGCAGGCTATAGGTCAACAACACCTATGGGTCATTCTTTTATCAACCGAACTGTTAAGAAACTAACCATTTTTGATTCCAAAAAAAAAAAAATCCGAAATTAGATCTCGTCATGCCCACCAAAACGAAATTTGCTGTTTTGCAAAAAAGCTTCATTCACATAGCTTTGAAACTAACATCGTGGCAAAGCTTTATTTAAGGGCATATTTTTATTTCTTTATAACTTCAAATTAATCTTTCAAACTACAAAAGTCTCTATCTTTTTGAAAACACCTTAATTTAAGGTTTGTTTAGGGCAATAAAAAGTATCTTCTTAGAAGCTATATCATGGTGGTTAACAATGAGATAAAATTATATATAAAATTCAGCAACAATTACTTAATATTATTAAATAATTTAAAAAGTTAACATTAAAATACTATTCAGCAATATCAACACGAGACCTGTGCGATAAACCAATCCTGAGATATCCAGTTTATAAAAAACCCTTTTTTCCATTTTTCCGTTTTTGACGATTTTTGAAACTATTTATAAAATTAAGAAAATTTTTTTTGCAAAACCGTAAATTAGGTTTTGGTGGGCATGTCGAGATCTAATTTCGGATTTTTTTTTATTGGAATCAAAAATGGTTAGTTTCTTAACTGTTCGGTTTATAAAAGAATGACCCATGTACAAAGCTTCTGTGACTGACTTGGGATTCCCAAGCGGTCTTAGCAGTTCTGGCATGAGGTAGTCTCTGGCAACTCATTGAAGTTGGGGAAAAAATCGCTGATGATTGAACTGTGGAAGTTTATGAAATAGCTATACGATCAACTAGCCTCCTTTGTGGTGCTGTGCGTGTCTCGTGTTAGGAACGTTATGAAAAAGGTTAGTGACAGTCACATTGGAATAAATTAAATTAAACAATAAAAATTTCATTGCAAACACAAAAACTTCTATTCTTGCATCATGGTATTTTTTGTATCACGGTAATTGCTTGTTTAATCGTACACTCAGAAAAAAAATCGTTCTACAACTACCGAAATCAAGCCCATTCGTCGACAAAAGTAGAGTAATCCCGCTTTTTCTTTAACTGTGAACAGTTTTATCAAATTATTAACATTTTGTGCTCACTTTATGAACGGCTTGGGCATGTTTGTGCTCGCTATATAAACGCTGAAAAAAGTTTTCTTTTCTTTTTTTCCAAAGTAAATTTATTTTAAATTTTATTTTAGTTTAGATTTGATTTTTATTTCCTTTTATATTTATACTTTTGTGGAGAGTATATAACAATTGTCCAGATGTTTGTAACGCATAGAAGGAAGCATCTCCGACCACATAAAGTATATATAATATATTCTTGATCGGCAGTACGAGCTGAGTTGATATAGCTAAGTCCGTCTGTCCGTCCGTCTGTTTCTATGCTATCTCCTCCGTCAGCTTAAAAGCTATCTTAACCAAACTTTGCACGAAGTCTTTTCGTACAAAGACGCTGCACATTTGTCGGAACCGGCCGGATCGGATGACTATATCATATAGCTGCCATAGGAACCATCGGTCGAAAAACTAGTTTTAGTGAGAAAAACTTTTTTGTCTTCAAAGCAAACGTCCAAAATCCTCGTATTTCTAAGTTTTCTATGCTTTTACACAATTCCACCAAGTTTTATGAAAATCGGACAATTATAAAGTATAGCTGCCATACAAAAGTTAGTTCAGAGAAAAAGTCTTAGTAGGAAAAACGTTTTTGTTTTGAATGCTATCGCTTTCAAAATTGTTACTGATCAATACTATATGCTATATGCTATATTCTGCCAAGTTTGATTAAAATCGGATGAATACAGCATATAACTGCCATAGGAACGATAGGTCGAAAAAGTAGTTCTAGTGAGAAAAACTTTTTTGTTTTCAATGGTAGCGCCCTTATGTTTGTCCAGCTATGAATATTATAGGTTTCCACAAAATTTTGGGAAGTTTGGTCAAAATCTGATGATTGATTCATATAACAAACTGGCTAGCAAATGGTAAAAGTAGTGGCGCCATTTGTTGCTGAGTTTGGGAAATAGCTCAGCTAAGAATGTGCGACGAAAATCACTTAAAACCTTATTTTATATAAAGTATGCAAGCTACAATGGTATATAAACTTAGGTCGAGCCGAAGCTAGCTTTCCCCTTTTTTTTTTTTTTGATGTTAATAGTAACATTTTTAACGATACTCGTTCGATAGGCCAAATTGTCGATACTCGAAAAGTCACGGATTTAGGTGCATTCATATTGGAAGGAAAATTTTTGGCTTCCATTAGCCCCTATGATTTTCGTATGGCATGTAGCATTCGACACAAGTATGCAAGAATGCGCGGGCATTAGACTGCTCAAGTGATTTGGAAACAAAATGTCGATAATATAGGCAAGCGAGTTTGCACATTACTTTAAGATGCACAAATTCACATTATCTGGGTCACGAAAAAGATAAGACTTTAACGAAAGTTAACCATTTAGGACAGAAGCAAAAAAAATCGCGGGATAACGTATGAAATCAACTTGAAATCGGACGACGCACAGTAGCACCACAAGTAAGTTGATTGAAATAACTTTTCGAAGAGATTGCCAATAACAAAGTCAGACAAGGCATTTTCATGTTTAAAGAAAATAGAAAAACGTAAAGCATTGGAGCGTCGTTTGGTATTACGAATTTGTAAAAGCTATTTGGTTCATTATCAAAGTTACTCTGTACTCGAGCAAGGTAACTGTGAAAGTAAAATTAGATTTTGGCCCTAAAGATGGAGTGTTTGGAAACTCTTTTTCCTTTTTCAGGTCTTTTGTAAGCATTGAAGAGTCGAGACTACACATTCTGCAAGTGTTACGGGCATGCACAACTCCAATAGCCGGTACATTCTAAGTATACAGAGAATTTTGCATATTTTCAAACAGATTTTAATTCTAGATGGCCAGGGTGTGCGGCCTCTTGACGTTAATAAAATGACAAAAAATAGTGGTAACAAAACAGTATTTAATTTCAAAATGACTAAGGGCCGATTTCACATCTTCTAGATAGCTGCTATGTGTCAGACAAACTAATAACACAGTGCTGCAAATTTCGAAAAATTGTAATAACCTTTGTATTGACATAGCTTATGCTGTGCAGTAGGTTGCGTATAGCACTTCCTCGTACTTGGTTTTCCTCGGGGACCCCCAAAATCTGAAGTTATGGTCCAAAGATATAACGCGCGCATGGACAGTCTGATTGTTTATAACCTTGTCAATTCCGATAGCGACGAGAGCAATCTAATATATTTTAATCAATGGTTTGACTGACTTAACACAATGGCTGAGAAATGCGGCTTACAGATGTGACATTTTAAACTTTTTTATCGAAAATTCTACTTTGGCCACCACTGGTTTAACTATTTTATTCTATGCGAGTTTGCCCTAAAGTTTATTATGAGAGCCGATTTAATTCTCCGTTAAACAAATGTTCTCTCGATGAATTTGGTTACCTGATGACGAAGTTATTCGCATATTTCTGAGTACACCTCGGCGATCTAGTATTTTGTTTAGTATTCTAACATATTAGTGTGTTCTATAACATAATTGCCCCAGAGCATAATGCTCTGTTTTGTTTGGCGCCAAATTCCAATAATCTTTTTTAAATACTTAAAATGCTAATATACATAATCTTCCATTTTTCACGATTTCTGGGCAAATATTAAGGGTCTTCCAATACTGTTACACATAACGACAAGTTAAGCTGGGTACGAAATTTGTGATAACAGTGATAACTTTTTTATCAGCGAGTCTCCGTCGCCCACACTGCACTTACTGTGCCGTCTGCTTGTACGGGCTGATTTAACCCACTTCGAAGCGAGCCAATTGCATTTGTTGCGACGTTAGCTTGTACGTGTCCGCGCCTCGAAGCGAGGCAATTTCTTATGCGCTGAGTCCACCTAGTATTTTACTGCGGATTGCTTTTTAGACAGAATAACGTGCCGTGAGTTGAGGTCCAAGCGCGCTTTGCATTGCCCATCGTTGCTATAGTGGATTCGCTTGCTGATGTCAGTTCCTTTTCCCCTCTCGTTATAGTAGTTTCTATATTCCTCATCATTGGTCATCCATTGTATTTTATCGCGGTTCAGTATTATTACAATTATGAAATTCTGGGAAAATATTAAGCCCACAATTTGTTTGGATTTATTTTTTTTTGATTGATGAAATATTTTTTCGTTGATGACAAACTCATTGACTCATAAGCCGGTTTTTTGTCTATGACTAAATTTATTTCTAAAAATTTGTGAAATTAATTGAAGAGTACAAATCTCCAAATAAGCGACTACATGACTGACTTATTTACCCAGCAAATTAAACCAGAACTTGCTTAGATTCTGAAAAGAAAATTGGGACAACTCGTGCAACTCGTGCAGTTTGTGCATTGAAATTATATTGAATTCTCAAATTTCCTCAGCTGGATATTTGTTATTTTAGTTTCCCCCTAGTCGGAATTCTAAGGGCCGATAGCTGCTATGTGTCAGACAAATTAATAATTTACGCTGTTATATGTTAGTTTATGTGACAAATAGTGCTATGTAGGATATGTGAAATCGGTCCATAAACTATTATTTATTAAGGAGAACAGCCAGAATAACACACAAAATAAAGTCCACAAAATAACGAAAAATTTGTTTTTTGGATAAAAGTCTGTTTGAAAATATGCAAAATCCGCTGTCTAAATATACGAGTTCATGCTACCAAATGTGCAAATCTTTATTTATATTTAAACTCACATGAATAAAATGTCCTTCCGCTCGTTCATTCAGTTGGAAGGTAGACTTCATTAGTTTGGATTTGCAGTTTATAGAAATAACTAAAAACTTTTTGTCACTTTTCAACTTAAATCCCAAATACCCAATGGAACCTACATACTTCGCGTTGTCCATTCCCAGATTGTTCAACAGGCGCACTCTACCTCACTCTCAACTTTCATCCTTTTAACATTGGCCACATTCTGATGTCAATTTTGCTGCTCTATTCTTTTCCTTTCTATTCGATTTTTGTTTACTGGCCATATCACAAAACCGCAAAAAAGCTACAAACTCTTTTTTTTTTCTTTTTGGCCACCAGGCAGCATTTCAACATGAACGTTCGATGTTTGTACAGTGGTTTGAGGGGGTAGAAAAGAGCTATACAACTTCAACAGCTCAATGCACTCAATCAGTGCATGCAGTCGCCGCCTTTTGTGCCCAAACACTCAACACACAAAAAGCACTCATCACAGACAACAAACAACAACGAAAAAAAAAACCAAAAATTTATAGAACACTAGATAAGTCGGCTTCAAAAAAATATATCACAAAAAAACAGAAACTGAAATGGAAATGGAAAATCAACAAATGATTTTTCCAAAAATCCTACAAACCCATCAAAATGCAATAAAAACAATACAAAACACAGCGTTTATGTTTGGCTGTAAACAGATTGATTTCCAAAATGATAATGGGGCCCCCCCAAAAGGCACAACTGGAAATTCGTGGCCAAAAGCAGCAAAAGCCTCCAGCAGCAGCAGCAGCAGCAACATTGACAAAGGGCCAACAACTTCAGCATTCACAGACCATTTGGCGGCTTAAGGTTCGCATTGAGATTGAGGTTATCGCTTAATCGCATCGCTTGCCAGGCACTCGGCTATGGTTTCGCTTGCCTTGCCTTGTTTTTACACAAGTATTTTATGCCAACGCCGTTGCCTTTGCCTTTGCCTCTGCTCACAATCATTTTTCAATAAACAAACAATTTCATGGGCGGCTTGTCTGTGGGCAAAATCGGATCTAAGCCTCAATAAGCAGCCAGCGACAAGACGCACTTCCTCAGCCTGCTTATTGTCCCCTGCAGAGAGCTGATTGCTATCTGTGGGGCTGTTGCTGTGAAAATGTTGCTTCTGTTTACACTGAGCCAAAAAGGAATTTGTTTATTCACACAAAATTTGGCAAAATCTTTTATACAACATTTTGAGAACACTCAGGATTGATTTTATTTTGTGGCTTGCGCTGGACTTGATCCCATATTCGGATCCAGTCAAGAAGAGAGATTTGCGTTGTTATAAACAAAACTGTTTTGGTTTTTGTTATGAACTTGCTCTCGGTTACTTTTTGATCTTTCGCTTTTTTCTAGACGGAGGATTTGTGGGTTTTCAAGTAGGATTCGTATTTGAAATTAGCTTTTTCGCACTGATATACAAGCTTTAGAATTACTTCAATCGTTTCGTACTTGTTTCATGTACTTATGAATGAATGAATGAAATTTCGTTCCAAAATTCATGATTAAAATGGAAACGCAATTAGCCTTGGTATTGCAGTGCATTTCTTGTTTAGATTATTTTTTGATGTGAAACATCTTTAATTTCGGTACGAAAGGGTTTAGTAGGAGTAAAATTTGAGGGAGGGTGGAAAGAGGTAGAAGAGAAGGAAGAGGTGGAACAGTGACTTAACAGTGACTTAACAGTGGCTTAACAGTGACTTAACAGAGAAGTAACAGTGGCGTAACTGTGACTTAACAGTAACTTAACTGTGACTTAGCTGTGACTTAACTGTGACTTAACAGTGACTTAACAGTGACTTAACAGTGACTTAACAGTGGCTTAACAGTGGCTTAACAGTGCCTTTACAGTTACTTAACAGTGACTTAAGTGTCTTGACAGTGACTGGACAGTGACTTGGCAGTGATTTGACAGTGACTTGACAGTGACTTGAAAGTGACTTGACAGTAACTTGACCGTGACTTGACAGTGACTTGACAGTGACTTGACAGTGACTTGACAGTGACTTGACAGTGACTTGACAGTGACTTGACAGTGACTTGACAGTGACTTAACAGTGACTTGACAGTAACTAGACCGTGACTTGACAGTGACTTCACAGTGACTTAACAGTATTTCCATTTAGCATCATAATTCACATCAAAGCTTCGTGAGTGTTAACGATTTTAATACGTTTGAGTCCTTTTTTCTCTCTGTGCAGTGGATTATGATGGACCATACTTTGAATAATCTATTTGCTACCTTTTCTTAAATATGTGTGTAATATGAAAGCAAATGTTCAATTGCTGTTTAAGATTCTCAATTTCATGAAACCCCCCGCGCTCATTTCACCTTAAGCTGTTATTTCGTTTGTTTTCATATGAGAAGATGGCTGTCTAAAAATTCTTATGAGCTGCTCAGTTCAATAGTCAATCTGAGTCTATCATATTAGGAAAAAATGTTCTAATAATAGTTTATCTGAGCTCTCATATGAGTTCTTGTCAATGAATTCGTAGCTACCTTGGTTTTTTTTCAGCCATCTCATATGAGAACTCAGACAAGTAAAATAACAGCTGCAGTAACTAAGTATGTTTTCACCGAGTTCACTATTCGCCTTTTTAGTTCGATTAGTGCTTTTATGCACAGGAACTAATTCTAAAGCAGATTTGCTCAGAATCAGCTTACGTCCGCGTGGACACCAATACAAATGTTGAAAATATTTGTGGAGCAACAAGTACCACAAGAAATAGAAACCGGAACCCAATTTGGGTTGTGTATTTGTGCTCGTGGCTGTCTGAAAACCATCAGTCGGAGAGAAAGAGTAGAGGGAGCACATTCGAAGTTGTTGTTGCTCTATACTACGAAAAAATCTATGCGTTATTGAATTTTCAAGAATTTCGCTCCTAAAATCAAGCTAAATTCGTTTTCTATTTGGTTTTTATAGTCAAGGGGGTCCTAATTTCAGGATGATGATGTATCCAAAGACCTTCAATGCGACGGATCATGGGAAAGATCTCACCAATTGCTGTTTTAAAAAGTTCTTAGCTGAGAAAGAGACTCTTTTCTAAGCCAAAAAACTACAGCTGAATCTGGAAATGCTCAACTATTTTCATGACCGTTATGACACTCAAGCAATCTCACTTATCTATACCATTACTTACGGCCTTTGGACCAACATCAAAGTCGGTCGTGTCTCTCCCACCTACCGCTCTTTTTTATACCCTTATGGAGGGTATATTAAAATTGTTCAGATGTTTGTAACGCATAGAAGGAAGCATCTCCGACCACATAAACTATATATATTCTTGATCAGCATGACGAGCTGAGTTGATATGTCCATGTCAGTCTGTCCGTCTGTTTCGATGCAATCTCCTACGTCAGTTTAAAAGCTATCTTAACCAAACTTTGCACGAAGTCTTTTCGTACAAAGACGCTGCACATTTATCGGAACCGGACGGATTTGATGACTATTGCATATAGCTGCCATAGGAACTATCGGTCGAAAAAGTAGTTCTAGTGAGAAAAACTTTTTTGTCTTGAACGCGAACGTGCCCAAACCGCGTATTTATAAGTTTTCTTTGCTTTTACATCATTTTACCAAGTTTTATTAAAATCGGAAAACTATATAGTATAGCTGCCATACAAAAGATAGTTCTGAAAAAAAGTCGTAGTAGGAAAACATTTTTTGTTTTCAATGCTATCCCTCCCAAACTTGTTACTGATCAATATTATACGCTTTCACACAATTCTGCCAATTTTGATCCAAATCGGATGACTATAGCATACAGCTGCCATAGGAACGATCGGTCGGAAAAGTGGTTCTAGTGAGAAAAACTTTTTTGTTTTTAACTCAAACGCCACCAAACACCGTATCTACCAGGTTTTGATGCTTTTACATAGTTCCATCAATTTTGATGAAAATCGTACATCTATATAGTATAGCTGCCATACAAAAGTTGTATCTGAAAACAAGTCTTAGTAGGAAAAACTTTTTTGATTTCGATGCTATCCCTCCCAATTTTGATACTGATCAATATTATACGCTTTCACACAATTCTGCCAATTTTAATCCAAATCGGATGACTATAGCATATAGCTGCCATATGAACGATCGGTCGAAAAAGTTGTTCTGGTGGGAAAAACTTTTTTGTTTTCAACGCAAACGCCACCAAATCTCGTATCTGTCAGTTTTTGATGCTTTTAAAAAAGATCCATAAATTTTGATGAAAGTCGGACGTCTATATAGTATAGCTGCCATACAAAAGTTAGTTCTGAAAAAAAGTCGTAGTAGGAAAAACTTTTTTGTTTTCGATGCTATCGCTACCAAACTTGTTACTGGTCAATATTATACGCTTCCACAAAATTCTGCCAATTTTGATCCAAATCAGATGACTATAGCATATAGCTGCCATAGGAACTATAGGTCGATAAAGTAGTTCTAGTGAGAAAAACTTTTTTGTTTTCAACGGTAGCGTCTTTTTACTTTCCAGTTATGAGTATTGTCGGTTTCCACACAATTTAGGGGAGTTTGGTCAAAATCTGATGAATATATCATATAGCTGCCATATAACAAACCTGCAAGCAAATGGTCAAAGTAGTGGCGATATCTATTGCTTAGTTTGGGAAATAACTCAGCTAAGAATGTTCCACGAAAATCATTTAAAACCTTAATTTATATAAATTATACAAGCTACAAGGGTATTTTAACTTTGGTCGAGCCGAAGTTAGCTTTCCTCCATGTTTATGTCTTTTATCTTAAGAATATTCGATATTGTTTGAAGAATTTTTACTCTCACCGTATTGAAAATTTCTATTTTTGCTCTGTGGCTAACAACTTTTGATGGCTTGACCTTTTTTGAGATAGTCGACGAATATTATTTTGTAA
The DNA here is from genome assembly GCA_037044535.1 of Lordiphosa magnipectinata. Taxonomy (NCBI): domain Eukaryota; kingdom Metazoa; phylum Arthropoda; class Insecta; order Diptera; family Drosophilidae; genus Lordiphosa; species Lordiphosa magnipectinata. The sequence continues at coordinate 100,858 of JBAMBO010000007.1, read as the reverse complement.
ACATCGCCAAAAACTGGTCTTTTTGGACGGTTTACATCTGGTTCCAGCGATTTTAGTCTGGAGTGTAGTGATGTATTCACTCTGAAGCTTCAAATTCGTACCGGTGACCATGTGTACCATGTGAGCGAACGCACTCTAACACTTAATTTAGTCCAAACTTTTGATATAAAATTTTGTTTGCATATCCTTTTGATATCTTTGGGATGGCAGCTACCGCACGAACTTTAAATGTTTATTTAGTGAACTTTTTAATGTTTCCCAGGCAATCAGCATACACTAACGAATAAATTTTGAGTTTAGTCTTAAAAGCCAAGTGCCCATTATATTTGTCATTTAAATGATTGAGGAAACAGAAGTTCATTCAGAAGTTTAAATGGAGTGTGAGTTATGGCTTGAAACGGATTAAGCATTTTTGAATAGATTCAACATTTTTTACAGCATTCTTAAGCCTTATGCCATTAATACAAGTGTCTTCTTATAGAAAGTCTATTGATAAATTACTAATTTATTCTCAGCCCTAAATACGTGATTCAATCTAAAGGACAATGGTGCAACAAAAAGGACAATATCCTAACAAATTTCAAGTCTAACAAATGGCTAAAGCGAGTTCCGGAGAGTAATTACAAGGCAAAGCCTGGCCAAGGAATGGAAACTACTTCTCCTGTGTGTGTGTGTCTGTGTGTGTTTGTGTGTGCAGACAAATGAAAAATTAAACAATTTCCAAGCTGATGCTTGCCAAAAGAAAAGAAAAAAAGACGGGAACGAATTGCTAAATTTAACTGAAACATTTATACTGCCAAGCAGTAAATTATTCCTGCCCGGCCAAAGGATGCGAATGGAATAGTTGCTCTAGTCCCTGATGTGTTGGTGTTCTTGTGGCAAATCGGCGACATTATAGTCATCAGCATCAACTGCGACTGCAGCTCGTGCCAAAAATCATAAAAAAGAAGAAACCAAAAGCTGTTATAATCCTGGGTCTTTGGGTCCCACCACACTCTCTGCTCCCGCCGCTCTTTCATTAATATGCGCAAATTATGAAGAAGAAAAATGAAGAGGAATGGATGCTGAAACGACAACTTCATTTACTTGACTTTGCAACTCGATTCGCATTCGTGTCATTTGTCGGTTTTTGTGCATTTTTTTTTTTATTTTTTTGTCAGCGTAAGCGCTTTTAATTTTCAGCTTGCATGCACAAAAGTATGCAATATGTTTTTCCCTTTCATGCTCTCCCCAGCCAAACTGCACTTATGCATGCATGACATGGACACACACACACACACACACACTATGACAATGGCTTACATAAATTTTAAGCTCCATTAGCAAAATGCTTCAGCCACCGCAACCCAGAGGCGACTCCATCATCCCTGTGTGTGTGTGAGCAAAGTTCAAGTGCAACAAAAGTTTCTCTCTATTATATGAAATTGCATATTACATTGGCTGGCCAACAACAATTTCGGACATTAAAGAAAACTTTTGACTTACCTCGGGCATCACATGCTTGGCTAATTTGTATATAAATTAAAAGTGGGCGCACTTACACAAAAGGGGGGAGGAGGACACACACTTAAGAGTTGCAACTGAGGCATTTTTAAGCATAATTGGAATTTTTAAATGGAATTTGTGTTTTAATATTTTATATTAATTACAAGTTTGGAGTGAGTGCCTGGACTTTGCTTCATGAGACTTAACTCTAGTTGTTTTAAGTCTAAATAGTAAAAGATTTTAGCTTCTTTTTGACCACTTAATGAGTCATGTCCCTACTTCTTTAGAGATTTTGCTAGTTCAGTTCAGAATTCTTATAATGACTTACAATTTCAGGAGCTGCAAAATACTTCTACCATCCCGTGTTCAATTCTAGTTTGAAATTACCGACAAACTGTCAAATTGAAATTTTTTGTTTGATCCTAGTAGGCTTTATTTTAAACAAAAATTGTAGTTTACAATTTTATATGTTCGATTTGTCAGTCGTCTGCTGAGTCTTGCGTTGGCAAGACGTTTTGATTTCTAGCTTAATTTTTTTTTATTTTTTATTGTGGCATCTTCTAATAAAATGCCTGGTCGTGGTATATGGCAAAACTATTGCGAAAACGGTGATACCTTGTAGGTATTCTTCAAATTGGGCAGCTGCATATTAATCATCGCAACTATCTCGTTGGCAGGTTCAGATAATGACGACGTATCTGAGCCTGCCAAAACGTCCAACACTTCTTTGGTCCGAAATCGTGCAAGCTGGCACCTTGTTATTTTACACATTTATTATTCTTATTTATTTCTTATTATTAATTATAATTTTCTTCGTTCTCTGACATTGCCTCACGCTTATGTTCTTCAACTCACTTCAATGATGAAGGTAGTACTTGTTCATATTCTTCTTATTTATCCGATATGCATATATTCTCCAAAATGTTTGGATATCACCTGTGGTTTGGTCCTGATAACGACTAGTAAGATGGTGGCATAGATGAACTTGCCAAGAAGTTCTAAAACCGCCATTTGTGTGAGTAAAACGGAGAGTATAGACTCAGAAATGCACTCTTCTATATCAACTGCAGAATTGTCCAGGCATTCGGCAGGAAGCAACGGGTCAGTTTGAAATGTCCTGTAAAATAATGAATCTTTCATTAAATTAATTATAAATATTATTGATCGGCTTACCTGCGCTTTGATCAGACATTCGGCAGAAACTACATTAATGCGCCTAATTCTCAATTAATTTTAACATCGTCCATTAAAGAAGGGCTATCTATTGGCTCACCACCGGCACTACCAGTCTTCATCTGCTTTGCGCTTCTGCCATAATAGCGATAGCTCTCCCGGAAAGACTTAAAGCCTTTTCGGCAATCAGCCACTGTAACATATTGGTACAAATTTTAATCGAATTGATCAAAATGTTAATTTTTCACATATGTACATACCTTCTTTTTGTAATATGGCGGCCACTTCTCCCCAAGCCTTGTTTACAAAATTTAAGGCCGAAAGCTTGGGGTGGGAAAGTTCCTAAATAACATCCCGCTGTTTCACCGCCAAAATTGAAGAAATTTTTTTCATCATGTGAAAACATTTCCAAGCGACTCTCGTTTTTGCTTTTCTGCCATGGTTTTTAATATATATATTTTTTTTAATCATTTGAACTAAAAGCACTCCATCTGGTCGATGCAGGTAGAAGCAGAGTGACTTATCATGGTGCATTCTCAATGCTGCGTCAACTGCTCAAAGCACAATAAGTCCCATAGCCAATTTACATAGTCTCCACAAATGTGCTGTTAAGCGTAACATTGACTGTTAAGGGTGACATTCAAAATCTGATCTCCGTACTTGCAAAAAGTTCAAGTGGCGAAGTTGTAACTTCCGCTTCTTCCCTCAATTGTTGTATGAAACTTCTCGTTACTTCGGATATCCGTTAGGGGGAATTAAGGCAAAGTGCTTTGACGGACTTGAGCGTATCCACCAATGGCTTAGCTTGGCTGGTCTCGAGCTAGCGGCGCAAAAGACAGAGGCTGGAATCAGCTTGGGGCAGAATTAACGGCACATGGTACACAATCAAATCCAAAAGAGCCATTAAATATCTTGGAATAATGCTGGACACAAGGCTATGTTTCCGAGAACATCTGGCGTTCGAGGGAGAGAAGGCAGCAAAATCAAGCAGCGCCATAGCTAGAATCATGCTGTACACACGCGGACCAAAACAGGGGCAAAGACGACTTTTGGCGAGTGTCACTAAGGCCACTATTCTATATGTGGCGCCAATCTGGCATCGTTCCATGGTGTTCTCTAGCTATATAAAGGGCGTAAGTGGGTCGTACCGTCTGAGTGCGCTCTGGATCACTTCTGCTTACCTTACGGTGTCAGAAGATGCTGCTTTGGTCATTGCCGGGATTATTCCACTAAGCGAGAGGTACAGGACTATTCAACCTAACCTTCGTAAGCTTCAAACTAGCTAGTTTAACACGTCTTGAAGTATGAGTGGTAGTAGTAGTAGTAGTTTTTTATTTTTTGTAAACAGAAAAAATTAAATGTATACAAAAGAAATTAAAAAAATAAATAGTTTAGTTTTTAGGCGACTTGGTTAAAGAACCGTCTGTCGCTCACCAACTCTCACCGTCTACACGTAGCCCAATACACCTGGCTTCCCGGGTCTTCCCCAGATACCAGATCGTTCAGCCATGCTCTTTTGGTTTGAGGATTAGTGCTAGCATGATTTACAAATATTATAAATAAGTAATACATTAAATAAAACATATTTTCCTTTTAAAATAATCCCGTTATGATTCTATTTCTATATGCTAAGGCTTTAATCACATAACTCTGCAGCTTTGACCAGTCCGCGACGTTGAGGATGTTTAATATTTCGTACATTTTCCGCAAATTGAGAGCCGGAGTTCCCAAAGAATCGGGCAACCTCCAATGAAGTGGATAACATATTTTCCAGCTCCCTCCTGTTACAAAGAGGGCAGTTTGTGTCACTCCTCGTGACATTCGGGATAATGTTCAAGTTTAATAACCTCTGGCCATAAAAACACTTCTTATTCCTTCAATGGAGAACTCATCGGAGAAATAATTATTCTCTCCCACATCGTAGTGCAACTGCCCATAAATTTTAATTTTTAATTCAAAATTCAAAATTCAAATCAAAATTCAGTCAAACTCCATGTTTCGCGGCTAGACAGCCCCACTCTCTGAAACATTGCAGACGTTCTTTTAATATATATTCTGCCAAGATCCTAGGTACCCTACTTTCTTCCATGGTTAGGGCTTTTTGCATATAATCGAAGTGCAGACTAAATGTATACAAATGAATTAACGATCGTCCGGTCTCCAGATGTAACATTCTGTTCGGTGTGTATTATGGTAGACGAAAAATTTTCTTAAGAAAGTAGCTTTGAAGACTTTCTACTTCTTCGTATTGTTGTATCCCCCATACTTGTGCTCCATAACACATTATTGCCCTGGTGCTGGTAGGAACCTCTTTTTTGCCTAGTATCGTTCTCCAAGTACTATCTATCGCCACTTTAGCATCTTTTAGTTTTTCTCCCCAGGTGAAAGTTGAATTGGGCATTGTGATTAATCCAGACTCTTAGGTATTTGTATGATTTTACCACCTCCAAATCAATGTCGCCCAGTTGCCATTTTTCCGCAACCTTTAATTTTGTAGCACCTTTGATTTTTCGCAGTTAATTGTAAGCCCCCATACCTTGCAATACTTCTCTAAAGTTTCTGCAAAGACCACTATATCATCTGCGTATAATAAGGTTTTTATTTACAGGCCGTTTATTGTAAGTCCTTGCGGAAGGAATTCCACCATATCATTTATGAATATTGAATAGAGAACTGGGCTCAGCAAGCATCCTTGCTTAACTCCAGACTCCGTAGGAAACCATTCGGATAGCTTTACGCTATCCCAAACTGCTGCTTTATTGCTTTCATACATACTTTGCAAAGTTTGTATACATTTGAAGGATATGCCAATATTGCTCAGCTTATACATAAGAGTCCTTATATCCACCGAGTCAAAGGCTGCCTTAAAATCCACAAAGAAGGCATAGAGTTTTTTGGTTCAATGGTATCCAGACAGAAGATATTATCTACTGTGGAGTATGCTTTTCGAAATCCCGACTGAAACACTGTAAGAACGTCGACAGTGTTGAGCCACTTACTTAGACGTTCAAGGAGAACGGCAGAGAAAACTTTTGCTATCGCATTCTGAAAAGTTATTCCTCTGTAGTTGCTGGTTACTTAAGGATCGTCTTTCTTGAAAATTGGGAATATTATGGCTTTCTGAAAACTGTTGGGGGCTTTTTCGGTTTGCAATTTATTGTTGTATGCTTCTGCTAACCTTTGTAGGGAGGTAACCAGGAGGTTTGTTATCTGTTATTTTAGCGACAATGTCAGAAACTTCCTGGGCTGTTATTGTTCCATCTAGTGTTTCAATTTACAATGTATGGTAAGGCTTACTCGAGGGGTATCTTCGAGCTAAATTTAAGTAAATTAGCAAAAAAGTTTGCCAACTGGGCGGCGCCCACTTCTATGCCTTTTACAAAAGAGATTCCATTTAATCTTCTGGTGGTGCTCCAGTACGACTTGCTGTTGCGGATAGCTTCTATAGAAGCTCTCTATAGAGATGCGGCTAGCTTTACATAGAACTGTATTTTGGCTTCTTGACAAATGTGCTTGTATGTTTTGTATGCTTGCTGATATCGAATCATAGATTCTTCCGAGTTTTCACTCTTGGCGATTCTAAGCAGCTTAAACGATTTGTCCCGAGCTAATTTACACCTTTTGTTGTACCACTCCTCTTTGTAGGATAATCCAACACTTTTAATCTGGGGTATCGCCGAGTTTGCGGTACAGTTTGTGTGACGACTTATTGCTTCAATATTGGAGTTCGCTTGGTTGCCTGTTACAGAGTCATCTGCATGTTTATATGACCATCTTAGTTTTGGCAGTAGTCTGAGTTGTTCAGTGCAAGTTGGTTGGTCAATGCAAAGGGAGGCTTCTAGAGGCATAAGATCCGAGAAAATCATTTCTTTTATTTTGACATCTTCTAGCATCTCTATCCACGAGCCTCTCACCAGACAATAGTCTATTGTGGATCGAGCAGTGCCTCTTATAAAAGTGTAATCTCCTATCTTGAAGTATGATATAAACTTTAACTTTGCCCTTGTCTTCTTTGACTGATGCCTTCGATGATGTCTTTTTTCTTTAAAGCCAATTTGGTGTTTAAAATCGTTTTTAAACTAATCAAGTAATCAAGTTTCGATCGCTTTATATAAATTGTTTTGTGATTGAAACCCAACAGTTGTGGTGTTACGTGAATTTTATTAATGAAAATGTCTCGCTTTACCCATTTCTATGGTATTTTATCGTTAAACCATGATTTACACTCATTATTTGCTTTTTCGCTCTCTGTTTGTTGGTGTAGAGCAATTTTCGCACACAACAGAACCGAAACCAAGCCGCCATTTATGTAACGCCATTATATTCATTAGCACCACACACACACACACATACATCAAAAAGCAAATTGTTGCTATTGTTATGCAGTGCACACTCTGTCGTGTGTGTGTGTGTGTGTGTGTGGCGAGTCAGTGCTTGTGTTTGCCTTTGACTGTGTTTATTTTAGCTTCTTCTTCTACTACAATTTCTTTTTTTTTTCCGCTAGCTGGCGTCAGTAATTTGCTCCTTATTGAGATGTTGTTTATTTACCGAGCAATTTGTATTCATTGTGCGCTCATGTTACCCGCAAATTCCATATAAAAGCGGGTGGACCGACCATGGGGGAGGCGAAAGTATCCTCAGTAGTTTACGATGTGCCCTGTAAGTTATAGTTTCCGCTACTCATTTTGTTTGTTTGTCGAATTGATTTTTATGCCCAGAGGAGACTGTTGGGACTTTTGCGCATTTAAGCACAAAATAATTGTTTTCTTTTTCCCCAGCAGAGCTTTGCATAAAACCGAGAAAACATACATACAAACCTACATACACAAATAACCCCAACAAAAAAAAGAAGCTGAGTTAAGCCATTAAAAGCCCAGTTAATTTATTTGCAATTAGTCGGGTTCTGTTTGGATTTTGTTGGTGGTCAGCCAAAAAAGGGATACAATTTGGGTAAGGTGATTGGCATCATTAGGTTGAACTAAATTTTTTAAGCACTAAACTATTGACCCATTTTATGCCATTCCCATTTGTCTGGGTTAATTATGCTCAGCAGTTTTATTATTTGATTGTCTTGGGCATTTATTATTTATGTCCTGCAATGCTTAAGGAGGGGGGGGTGTGGGAAGCTAAGCTGCAGTTTAACCTTTAGTTGTACTGTCAGGCCCAAGAGGCCCAATGCTCCAGTACTTAGAAGACTCATTCAGCTCCCCTCCATTATTTGCCTTGTTTTCTTTTCATTTTCTATACACATTTTTTTCCTGTTGCCTTTTTATGATGTTGCCCGAGGGAGCGCTGAAGTAATTGTTGCGCTTTGCCACGCCCTGCAGCCGCTCGCCCATGGGCCCCAAGCATATTAAAGTGCGAGCGCGGCAAAGCTTGGCATATTTTCTCATTTTAGTGGACGCGCTATGGTGAGGCTTTTGGTGATGCAAATGGAAGGGATCTGTAATCTTGCAGTTCGTGAGCGCGCGATTAAATGTATAATTTAGAGCTATTCGAGAATAAATGTAACTCTAGTTTAAGATTTTTGTATTAAAAAACTGCATTTACCTTTAAATTAATATAAATAAGAGAAGTCTACATTATTAATTTTTAACAAAAAGCGTTTTCCAACACTGACTTGCTGTCTAATTGATTTTACAACACTAACTGAGAACTGAATGCGCTTTAATATAAACTTTCACCACTTGATGACTTTTTATCATTAATATAAATCACTTTTCAGAACCAACTTTGTGCTTATGTACACACCTGATCATATTAATAGGTACACACCGGAATTTTTTAATTATAGATGGTTTTGTCGTACTTTTAGTGTTGACAACTTTTAATTTTTGGTTTTTTGTTGTTGTCAATGTCTGTCCACACTGTGACAAAGAGTTGAAAGAGGGGCTGCCCCGTATATCAAAGCTTTTCTATAAATTGCGAGTCCACCACACATTTCGCCTGATCATAATAATAGGTACAGTCTCCGTTTCTCACAAGTATCAAGTGAATAATTTTGTAATCAGTGATCTTTTGGTAACTTAAGGTAAATTAAGTATAGCTCCTGTCAATACAGAGAATTAAATAATAATTTTTTGAGAAAAAATGGGTCGAAATTCTCATTGTACTAAAGAAGAAGCTCGATTGGTTCTTAGTCTGAGAAATGAAGGCAAATCTTTACGAGCCATCGCCAAATTAATGAACAGGTCATTTTGTTAACAATGCATTAGAAAGAAAACCAAAACAGGAAACCCGTGGAAGGCCACAAAAAACAACAGAAACCCTTGACCACTACATAGTAACTTTGAGCAAAAAGGACCCATTTAAGTCATCGAAGGCTATTGCAGCCGAAATTGGGAATTCAGTTAGTGCTTTAACCATCCGAAGACGACTACAAGATGCCAACCTACCAGGAAGAATTGCCAGAAAAGTCTCACTTATGCGCAAAAAAAATATCACCATGAGGCAAACTTTTGCAAGGGATCACAAAGACTGGGTAGGATGCACCGGGGAGAAAAAAATGGAGAAACATATTATGAAGCGATGAAACCAAGATTAATTTGTTTGGGTATGACTGTGAAAGGAATGTTCGACGCCCTAATGGAAAGCAATTCCATCCACGGTTTACAAAAAAAAACAGTCAAACATGGAGGTGGCAATATAATGGTATGGGGTTGCTTCTCCTGGTACAGCGTAAGTCCAATTTATCAGACTACGAACAAAATGAATGCTGAAGAGTACAAATCCATATTGGAAACAGTTATGGTACCGTATGCTGAGGAAAATATGCCATTACGTTGGGTATTTCAGCAAGATAATGATCCTAAACACATCAAGGCTGTTATCTAAATTTTTCGAGGACCAAAAAGTTGACGTTCTGAAGTGGCCAAGCCAATCCCCCGACCTCAACCCCATTGAAAACTTGTGGGGAGACTTAAAAAAGAAATTGGCAAAGCATTCATTTTCAAATAAACAAAAATTATGGGAAGGTGTCCAAAAACTGTGGTATGAGACACCAGTAGAGACCTGCCAGGCTCTTATTAAAAGTATGCCAAAAAGAATAGCAGTAGTGGGCAAAAATAGAGGTGGATACACTGGATACTAAGTTAGGAAATACTAATTTTCCTAAAAAAAAGAACACAAAATGGAAATAAAAATTTTTTTTCTTACCAACACATGAAGTGTACCTATTATTATGATCACACTGAAAACGTATCTGAAACACAAAATGATCTCTTTTATGTTATATTATTATTCTATGTTACAATTAAGTTTATTTTATTAAAAACAAATAGTTTAAGAACCAATGAGAACAAATTTTAAGTTTGAAACAATGAATAAAACTGTTTTCAGTTACCTTAAAGTCAGAGTTGATGTGTGTACCTATTAATATGATCAGGTGTGTATGTTTGTTCTTAGTCAAAATCAATTTTCACATTTGTGAATTTAATGATTCTTGTTTGGCCGGCTCAAGGTCAGCTGTATTTTGTGTGCAATTATTTTTGAAAAATAAAACACATATAAAAGTTGTGCGCTGGAGCAGTGAAATATCGATAAGTGTCTTGAGAGACACTCTTGGGCCATTTTGCGTACTTTTTATGAAAATATTTCACATCGACAAGTCACTTTTATGGCAAGTTTTGTTTACTGCTCAATTTTTCTACACAGAAATTGAGTTTGGATATAAAAAAATGTCTCAACTAACGCGAAATCGCTTGATTTTTTGATAAACAACTTCTGGACATGTTCTATTCCATCAAAACCGACGATGAATTGTCAAACGAATCAAGTGACGAGGATGAAGACGATATAATTTTGAAAAATGCACTTAACGCATCACTGAACAATGCTACGGCTGTGGATTTGACGCTTGAAATTAATTTGGACACAGTCGAAAAAGTTAAAAATACTATTACATGAATCTGAGCCTACTCAAAAGGACTCGATCGCCATTGCCATCATTTGAAAATGGAGCACCTATACCTTTGCCATTTTCTAATAATTTCAATGGTTTTGGATAAGCTGTGGTAGTTCGTAAAATGAAATTCAACTAATTCATTTATTTGTATAGGCATTGAATCAATACTGAAAGATTGAAATAAAATAATATGGCGACAGCAATCGATGCTGTTGCATATCAATGACATAGCTTTTCAGAGAGACTCGAAGCTGCCGGCTGGAATCAAGGATATCGAAACTCCTTTACAGCTATTTTGTTACTGTTTCGATACAATATGAATAACATTTCGATGTTATGAATATGATTGAGAATTTTCGGATGAGTATGTGCACATCTTATGGTGTAAGATGCAAGCAATGTGTTGTGAAAAGACTAACAAGCCGTTCGCTTGCTGTCCACCTATGTTGGAGTCAAGCCATTTACAACGACCAATTCGCATGATGGAGTATCGAAGCGTATTATATATTCAAAGAAAAACCGGAAGCGATCAAGCCGCTCCAAATGCATTGGGGTAGCATTGAAAAACAAGCAAATGCAAGGTCGCCCATGTAGTGACTAATGGAAAACACGGTCTCCATCCTGTCAGCTACCTTCACCAGGTCGATCTTCATTATCTTACCAAATCTCAGAACCAGAGTTAAAACGTGGTGAAAAATCTTAACATCCAATTTCAGATGCTAAATCATTTTCCTCGTTGGTTGGGTCGAGATAATGGTGCAAAAACTGAAAATCTTCACAAAGTCAATGGCCGTGTTCAGCAGAACAACTTGCTCCCTGATCAAGTATAAATTTGCAATTATCTTAATACTGAACTCGAGAGATGCGGCATTATAATAGCCAATTTGAGGTATCATGATGCACTTTAAAGTGATACTGCTCCCTTTAACAGCAGAAACCATTCGATACAACATTTTTTTCTGATACCTGCTCACGGATCAATTGTTCTGCTGAACGCGCCCAATGTATATGCTCAAAATGTAATTTGCGCTTTTGCTGCAAAGCTAACAAAAATAGTTTTGCCGAATATAATAACAAAACATTCTCCCTTGAAGCCCCAAAAGTGCCTTGAGGCACTTATTCATATTTGTTGACCTTACAGGTAAACGAAAGTTTCTACGTCATTTTTGAAGTCATTTTTTAAACTCAGTGACAACAACATTCCTAAAAAAAAATTATTCACCAACAAATAAATGTTAACAAGACAAATTTTAGAACTAATTGTTAATATAAGCGTATTTCCTTGCTAGTTAATTAATTTTACAACACTGGCTGAGAACTTAGAGCGCCTTAACGGCAACTAGTACCACTTGATGACTTTTATTAGCATTTTTTAGAAACCACTTTTCAGAATTATGGCTTCGTATTAGAAGTTTCACAATACTGGTTGAACATTTATGCATTCCAGCTTCCCTGAAGATAATATTTAGTAACCTATCCATTAAAGAAGATTATGTTCTTCTGCCCTTTCGCTTAAAAGCGCATAAATCAACGCTTAAAAAGATAAAATGGTGGTTTATTAAATTTAAAACAAAAGTTATGCAACACTAATTTACATTTTTTTTTAAATAACGATTTACTTCTTAAATATATGTTAAGAAGACTATTTTCCATAATTAATTTTAATCAAAAATGCAGTTTCCAACACTGAATTGCTAGTTAATTGATTTAACAACACTGTCTGAGAACAAAATTAACTTTAACTGCAACTTTAACCACTTAAAGACTTTTAATATCTGTCATAAAAATTATTTTTTAGAGCCCGCTCGGTGCTTAAGTAGTTTTACAACACTGGTTGAATCTTAATGCATTCTATGTTAGCTGGTTAATACTCTTAAAGTTAATTTATACTAATATTTACATAATAATCAACACTTGCGCATTAAACAACACTTAAAATGGTGGTATACTTAATTTAAAACAAGCGTTGTCCAACACTGCTTCATTATTTTAGTTAAATAGCTTCACCAGATGGAGCAGTTTTCCACAATGTTGGGACAAATTAAAGTCTTACAGTATTTATAAAAGAAACGTCCTTCTAGTTCTATTCCCACACTCACGCTCTCATCTCTAATAGAACACTTCCCAGTGGACCGTATCCCCCCCATCATGCATTCAAATATTTTTTCATTCTATTGCGCTGCTTTGGCGATAATACAAAATTTGTATTTTATTGTGCTCGCTGATGCTGAGAGAAGCTTGTTCGACTTAGTTGAACGCCCCCCCATAAACTCCAAGTCAACTAAAGATAAAAAATCAATTTTGTTTAGTATTTTTGAAATCAAATACAATAAATAGTTTTGGGTTTATTAAATTCCGTCAGCAACCAATCCATGGAAATGCAGCGGAGAAATGCATGATCCTGCCCGGACATGGACATCTTATGAACTTTTACAGCTCCATTATATGCAAATGATGAAAGCAAGAAAACAAATATTGCTACCTCGGGCAATGGACACACACACACACACACACGCACAACATGAAAGCCATTGTTTGGCTGCTGGCAGGATGCGAAGTGTACACACCCTGGTCCCTGCTACGAGTTCTGGCTCATATGCCGACATTTACATAAGCAAACAGCTTCTTCTTTTATGTGAACCGTTATCCTACCCCACCTCCAGCTTCTGCTCTACATGGCACAGACACATCCTGCCACACGAACTACTAATAAACCAACACCAGCAACAGCAACAGCAACAACAACAACAACAGCAACGGATATTAAGCTGAAACTGCCCTGAGGACAACAGGCCAACCAAAAAAAAAAACGCAAACTTTCCACAAAAAAGACCAAAATTGACCGTTACCGTTACCATTTCCAATCCCTACCAAAAATGTTGATGAACTGATAGCTTAAACCAACACCCAGCGGCTGCGAAGCAACAGTTGAGGATTTTTGCTAACCATGTCGCTGGAAATATGTATATGAAAAGTTGGCAATCAAATTTGTTCGCCCCAAAAAGTATGCTTCACAAAAGTTTTGACTACTTGGCAATTAGACGCGACGGCTGTCGTCCCACCCACATACATTTCTGTGTCATATGTGTGCACAAGTTTCTTGACTTTGCTCTTCAGCTATGCTCTGGCACTTCTTTTTTGCAAATTTAATCACTTAACCCCAAATGAAGAAGGAAAGGCAACTTTCATGCAAGTAAAAGTTGAAGGGAAATTGATTTTTCACTTTGGCAAAAAACCAAAGGCCCTACTACAGCAGTTGCCATTGTATTTTTGTTTCTTTCTTTTCGTTTTCTGGTGTGTGACAAAGTTGCTTAAATTACCCGGGAAAACTTTAGTTTCGCTTACTTTTGCTTCGACTCTTAAGCAGAATTAATGAATGCAAGCAAATGGGATGAGGTGAAAGTTTTTTTTTTTCCCAAAAAGTTCTTTCTATGTGAGCCTAAGTATATACATTTCCCCTAACACACATGCCCAGGCCATTCTTAAAGTTGTCCTTAGACTCATTAATGTCACTCGCTTGCACAAGTTGCAGCAACTTTTGTGGTAAAGTTGTGGCAAGTACTTGGGACTGCAAGTGCCTTGTTGTAGCTGACGCTTTTGTGTGTGTGTGTGTGTGCGTGTGGGAGAGTGTCTTGTGTAGGTGTTTGCGCATAAACACATTGTTAGGTATTTATTTATAATGCCTCATTAATGTATTGCCTTGTGAAATGTATCAGAATGTCAGCTCAAGCTGTGCTGATGATATATATTGCTTACACGTGGTAGGTACATATAATAATCGAGCTAAAAGGGACTTAAATTTGGAACATTCCAAACGTATCTTCAAGCTTGAGTTTAATAAACTGAAAGTGTTTAACTGAAAATGGTGGGATGATAAGTGATCGGCTGCTAAGGTCTCGGAGTTCAGCTATTTATTTCCCCTGAAACATGAAAATTTCATAAAAGAAACTGCTTAAAAATCGAATTTAAGTCCCAAACAGAGGAAGTTAAGAAAAACCAAACACGAAGTTTAGATTTACGGCGATTTCTTTTGCTAGACAGACAATTTTAAGGAACGCTTTTCTGTGTAGACTCAAACATTTCAGATTTAAGTGCAGCAGCTGACTGGATCTTTTCGGTTTGCAATCCCGCTGGACATCGTCTTTATGTAAATAAAGTTGCGCCTGGTCTAACAGTCGAATATACAACGATTGTAAAGCTATTTGGATTATACAAATTCAGATGGCCTTATGTTATTCCACCCTTTCTGAAACAAATATGAATGATATATGTAATATTTCGCTTGTAGTCGTAGCTGATTTCCCATGCAGCCTAGGAGCAGGCAATGATATTTACCTATATGAATTATTTGCAATTAACAACATACAAAAGCTTTTGCTCTACTGATAGAACAACATCAGTTGGAAGTTTTTGGCTCAATAATTGAAATATGAAAAATTTTTAGGAACCACCCATGTCACCTTATGAGATTTGCCGTAGTTCCTATGATTCTAGATGTAATGTTATCGGTTCTATATCGTGCTATTGGCGTCCTCTGTTAAGCCAGCTGTGTGTCATTTTAACAAGTCTGGATGACAGCTGTCAATCACGCTATAAGATTTTACAAATCGTCGTCTTTCCCAGCGTGATCGTCAAGTGAACCAGTCGTGTTCTTAAGCCTTACCTTATACAAGAAGTATAAATTTTCATAAAACTGAGTAGCCTAAATCAAAGTGATTTCGTTTGTTTTTCCCGTGTTTGGATTCCAAGTTAACTCTCGTGAGTAAAATGTAAAAATAAATCCCAGGAAATCAGCCTGTTTCGTCTCAACCTAGTGGGTCAAGGCTAGCTGAAAGAGGCATTTCTGACGGAAGCCTTAGTTATATTTCCTTTTTATTTTTCCTTTCCAGCGAGTTTTATCGAGCATTGTCCTGTCCCTTCGAACCAGCACGCGAATCTGATATCATTATTTGTAGAGCAAGCGAGTATGTAGCACGGTGGTATAACCTATCTGAACCCAGCTCTTTACCGACGTCCTTTGAGCCGGAACCAGCGCGTGCTTCGCTAGAAGCTACAATCCCATCTTCTTGTTCCAACCTAACAGACAGCTTCGTTGTATGTTACAAATAAACCATTGTCGCACCTGTTCCCGTAACCTGTTCTTTTCGGACTGAATTTAAGACTCGTTATTTACATATGTAGATCAACCACATTCAAATAAATTAACCTTCCATTACCTGATACTGTTATCAAAATGTCGTATCGATAACGATACTTATCGATATTCAACGAATAATTTTGAAAAACGAGTTGGCAGAACCAGCGTTCGAAGTGAAAGCAACTTATTGCCTGCCCCCCTCAATAGCCATTCGGCAAACAACTGACTTTTTATACCCTTGTAGAGAGTATATTAAAATTGTCCAGATGTTTGTAACGACCACATAAAATTATATATATTCTTGATCAGCATGACGAGCTGAGTAGATATAGCCATGTCCGTCTGACTGTACGATTGTTTCTATGCGATCTCCTCCGTCAGTTTAAAAGCTATCTTAACCAAACTTTGCACGAAATCTTGTGGTACAAAACCGCTAGACATATATCGGAACTGGTCGGTTCGGATGACTGTAGCATATAGCTGCCATAGGAACTATCGGTCGAAAAAGTAGTTTTAGTGAGAAAAACCGTTTTTGTCTTGAACGCGAACGTTCCCAAACCTCGTATTTATTAGTTTTGTATGATTTTGCATAATTTCACCAAGTTTTACTAAAATCGGACAACTATATAGTATAGCTGCCATACAAAAGATAGTTCTGAAAAAAGTCTTAGTAGGAAAAACTTTTTTGTTTTCGTTGCTATCGTTCCCAAATCTGTAACTGGTTAATTTTATATGCTTCCACACAGTTCTGCTAAGTTTAATCCAAATCGGATAACTATAAAGTATAGCAGCCATAGGAATGATCGGTCGAAAAAGTAGTTCTAGTGAGAAAAACTTTTTTGTTTTCAACGCAACCTTGTTTCTATCAGTTTTGTATGCTTCTACATAGTTCCATCAATTTTGATCAAAATCTGACGTCTATATAGTATAGCTGCCATACAAATGATGGATCTGAAAAAATGTCTTAGTACGAAAACCTTTTTGTTTTCAATTCTATCGCTCCCAAACTTGTTACTGATCAATATTATGTGCTACCACACAATTCTGCCAATTTTGATCCAAATCGGTTGACTATAGCCTATAGCTGCCATAGGAATGATCGGTCGAAAAAGTAGTTCTAGTGAGAAAAACTTTTTTGTTTTCAACGCAAACGCCACCAAACCTCGTTTCTGTCAGTTTTGTATGCTTCTACATAGTTCCATCAATTTTGATGCAAATCTGACATCTATATAGTATAGCTGCCATACAGAAGTTGGGTCTGAAAAAAAGTCTTAGTACGGAAAACTTTTATGTTGTCAATGCAATCGCTCCCAAAGTTGTTATTGATCAATATTATATGCTACCACACAATTGTGCCAATTTTGATCCAAGTCGGATGACCATAGCATATAGCTGCCATAGGAACGATCGTTCGAAAAAGTTGTTCTAGTGACAAACACTTTTTTGTTTTCAATGGTAGCGTCTTTATACTTTCCAGTTGTGAATACTATCAGTTTCCACTCAATTTTGGGGAGATTGGTCAAAATCTGATGAATATATCATGCAGCTGCCATATAACAAACCTGCAAGCAAATGGTCAAAGTAGTGGCTTCATCTATTGCTGAATTTGGGAAATAACTCAGCTAAGAATGTTCAACGAAAATCGTTTAAATCCTTAATTTATATAAATTATACAAGCTACAAGGGTATATACACTTTGGTCGAGCCGAAGTTAGCTTTCCTCTATTTGTATTATATGGAGTTCAACGTGCGTTTGCCGATTATTGGAAGCTACCGTGGAGGCAGCTAAAGTAGAAACGCCCACCACTTGGGAAGTCGCCTTGTGATAGTTAGCCGAGCGGTATAACTAATATTTGTTAGGTGATGGGGGCCAAATTACCCACCGGCTTGCCAGCATACGCAGCGCGGAGGAGAGAGAGACGCAGAAGATACGCAGCCAAGCTTATCCCCAGAAAGAGAGTCCGTACATCAACTCTGTTAACAAATCACACAGGTCTTTTATACGCACGTGTGTTTTTTTTGTACAGAACGAAAACTTAGAGAAGGTAGGTTAAGGTGATAGATAAATCGTCATCGGTCTGATCGATGTATAGTTCACCAATTAGGCTGCTATCGATGGCTTGACGGAAATGTTTCCTTCTCCCAGTTACTTACATTTGCACAACTTCATGATTCCCTTTTACCCATTTTCAAGGGTGAATGAAATAAATATGGAAACTGTGCTATCTTCTCATGTTCAAAACCTTTTAAGCTTGTGTAATTGGATCGATCCCAAACTTCATATAAAACTCCAGTCCCACGGTCACCAACCAAATTTTCAGATCTCATTAGTAAAACAAAGGAATGGTCCTTATCGATCTTGTAAGTGGTTTTTTCAAAAGTTGAGAAATCTGTTCCTATTGAAGAGGCCCCAATAAGCACCTCACACTATTTTTCGAACTCGTGAAGGGTTTTCCGAAACTAGAGAATTAAGTTCTCATCTAATGTTAAAGCTTTTAAAACCATTTTTGATACAGATCGAATCAAAAAGACTATTTGTCCGTGAATCCATTTATATCCTTTGGGGAGGATTTTCCAAAATCCGAAAAGCACATGTCATATAATTTAGCATTCAAACTGGTGTTGAAATCAATTGTCCCATTTCATATCGAAAGCATTTTTATTTAATTTTTTAATGCCACAATATATAATTAAAGAAATGTTTAAGAAACGTTCAGGCACTTCAGCCCCTTCCTTTTTGAAAAGCGTGTTCCATTTATGAAACTTTCTTAAGCATTTTACCAACTTACACAATGAAAGATTGAGAGACGCTTGGACTAACCCTTTGGACTCTGAATGAAAATATTTATAAAAACTTCTCATTAGGCTCTTGTATATTTCTATAATTGCTTATTATATCTATATACCGGTATGCAGCTTATAAATTGTGTACAAAAATAAACGTTCTGGACGAACTTGTGTAGCTGGAACAGAACAGATTAACTTATCACATACACTTTTCGCCACCATTTAAGAAAATCTTCTAAATTTTGTAGACGGTCCACGCTACACATCCAATAGCTTATAAGTATAACTCATGTTTCATTTAAAATTTTTGCAAGTTTAAAAGTAATTCTAATTACAAAATCCCAAAATTCTTGCGTTAATGGGACCTGCTTCATATTTCAAAAGACATGACATTGCACTCTTGTCCACTCCACCTCACTCATTTCGTTAGATTGTACAACAATTGCAACTCATTTTTCTTGTCCTCCGTCCGTCTGTCTGTCTGCCTATGTATACAATAATATCCTTTCACATTTTATTACACTTGTAATGTGCAACGATTGGTAGCAGGCAGCAAGCAGCCAGCACATTCCAGCAAGTGAGCAGTCATCCTTGAGAGTGTTTGTGCCTGACAGCCACAGGCGCCGTAATATGCTATAGCAAGTATGGGTCTCTGTGTGTGTGTGTGTGTGTGTGTGTATCATTGTCAATATTGACAATAAACAAGTTTGCCATAAAACGCTACACGACTGAGTTGAAGGATGCTCCAGCCACAAGTTTAATGCTCAACCAAGCGGGGCACAACCTCCGAGTATACATAAATCAGACACTCAATCATGTTGAGAGGCGAAACCATTCCATGTCAACGCATTGACTTATTAATCGAATATTAAATAAATTTTAAAAAAAGAATTATCCTTTTTTTTTTTTTGCTGACTCTAGGGCACTTTTATAAATTACGAATTGGCCCTGACATGTCGATAAAATGTTATTTATAAATTATATATATTAAAAAAGTGCGAGTGCATAACATTTTTATAAAATTATAAAGTTCAAGGGGATGGCTAGAGCCCTGAACAGGGCAATCAGTCACTGGGTTGACATTTATGCAGACCAAAACTTTTATAATTAATTAACATAAAAAACACACACACACAGAGAGAGAGAAAGAAAACCTTTATAAAAAGGGGGAAATTGAGGCAATTTGTACAAAAACATAAATCAATCATGAACATCCCACATTAAAGATTTAAGCCCAAGCACAGTGGGACCTGCGCATATTTAATGAAACGATCAACTTAAAAGCACTAGGATAAAAACACAGAAATACAAGTAGGCCTGAAATCCAATTCAGAGCTCGGTTTTAGCTTAACGCAGGGGCTGACCAAGGGATTGTTTAAGCCCACTTCAAAGTACTAATTGCGTTCTATAAGGATTTTTATATAGTAAATGATAACAAAAGCTTGTAAGTAATTCATCCTATGCGTCTGAAAGCCGTCCTAAATATTAAGCTTTGACTTTTAGCAAAATACAAATACACCAGCCAAAAAAAAGGTGGCTTATTACAACAACTATGTTCTCAGATGAATCTCAACAGGTAGTTAGTTTTGGTGAAAAAGGGCATAATGACAAGTTTCAAAATCAACTCAACACTTACAGAAAACTTGAATAAAATGGACATTTCATGTCCGATTTTTGCGTTTGAGGGCTTCTATTGAAGAAACTGACATAGTTTTCACTGTCCAATTAATAAAAACCTGATAATATTGGGCGTGCTCACCAGAAATATTGATCGCTGAGCAAGTATCAGAAAAAAATTATACATCGAAAAGGATCTGCTGAAAGCAGTTCTACATTTTCCCCCAAAGTCGCTCAAAACAAACGCATGCCTTAAGCGTTAGCCCTTTTTCAGCAGCGTTAGAAGGCGTTATTTGCAGTAGCGCTTGCCCTTTTTTGGGCTGATTTCCGTTACCAAAAGAAAAAAAAAAAGTCGACTTGGATGCGAATCGTGACCAAAATGGAAGACCACGGTGTTGTTGGGCAAACTCCTGACAAACTTGACCAGAAATTCCGAAGTAACCAAGTGGGCGTTTTTCTATGAAATGGAATCCATTCTAGGTAATGATCTGGCAGTAGCAGTTGAGGAGGAGAAAATTGAGCAGCTATTGTCATGGGAAGACTTTGGGCTTGCGCCTACCTTTAATGAGGGGCGTATCAGCAGCTCGATGGTAGAAGATGACGCTATCGCAGTTGAATCCAGCAGCGCTCCGGTGGAAGCGCAATTGAGCTGTCCCATCCGTAATAAACGGAAACGGAAGGGTGCTGTAGAAATGAACGTTAAATGAAGTGAAGGAGTCCCGTACTGAAGAGCTAAGCAAGCTACAAGAGGTTCTGCAGGAGTCCAACAAGTTGCAAGCTGAGCGCAACCAGCTTCTAAAGGAGTATCCTTCCAAATCTCCCCAATAAGACTTATAATAGTTATACTTAAGTTAGTCTATAATGAGAACTGAATCTCTTGTACCGCTAAATAATAAAAATACATAAAAATATAAGTGACTAATTCGCTGAAGTGATTCATATGTATAGAATTAGGTGCGTCAATCTAACAAGTCTTGCAATTTCCACGCAATTTCCTTTAATAATACATGATTTATTTTTCTATGCACATATGTAGGTTAGTACAAGAAATCTTTTCTTCTGGTTCAGTACTTGGTACTTCATTTCCTCCCCATCCCATTCCTCATATTCAACGTTGATTAAAATAAAATTATGAAGCATGGAACTGGCCATGACAAGGTAATTGGCAAAGTATGGCGACTTAATATCAAGATATTTAATTCTTCGAAATTTTCCTATTAATAATCCAATTGCGCGCTCAATAACTGATTTCATGGAAGAAAATCTGATATTATAATTAATTTGTGCTTCAGTGAGATGACCATTATCTCGAAAAGGTGTAAGCAGTTGTACACTAAGCGGATAAGCTGAATCACCTATCAAATGCATGTTGGAGGATACGAGCGGATGATTATATATCGTTATATGTTATATATGTTAAAGAAATCGTGTGCATTTCCCACTGGCTGCTTTATTGGATTATGTCAAACGTCGATAGCACCTATTACACCTGGAATGCCTCGAGATTTTTCCTTAAATATGCCAGCAGTAGTTGCTTGTTGGGCACAACCGGGCCATTTAAGTGCGAGTATATGCACGATGTACCCAAAAATTTGGTGTCCAGAACTTTTGGCTATGTTGAATCGGTCACCTACAGAAAGAAACGACTCCTATTTGGCCAAAAGCCAAATTGTAAACAAGAGTTTTGTTTTTAAGAACCACGTTGGCAATTGGCTCCTCAGTAGATGCAGCGCGTGTAGCATTTACTTGGAGAAGGGACTGAAATTCATTCATTTTATAGAATTAGTCTAAGTATTTTTGTGTACAGTGGATTAAGTACCCCAAACGTAGTCCGAGACATCCTGAAGTGCTTCTTAAATTGCTCCATTCGGTAGTGGTTAACCGTAATTTTGTTGGTTTCTTTGAATTGACGTCTGTGCAAACTATTTTCCTCTACTAAGTCGATCAAAGCCTTGTTTAACGAGGGCGCAATAGTATCCTCAAAAAACTCATTCGACGGAAAACTGATTTTAAAAATATGTGCCCAACAAAGTGAGTAAAAATTACCATATTGGTATCGATAACAAGCCTATCGATAGACAACCACAGCTGGTGGTAGCAGTATCACTTTAAAGTAGCGTACTATTTCTTCGCTACTTGCTCCTGTATCATGATACCGTATCAATCGAGTTCTGCAGGAAGATCATTAAAAATGTATACATGATCAGGGAGCAAGCTATTCTGCTGAACAAGGCCATTGTTTCATTATGCATCTACTAGCATTTTAAATACGTAAAATTTTTAAACTTTGGATAAAAATGAGTTTTTTTCTACAGTTCAGCCCATATCATCAAAAGCCCTCGCCCTAGCACATTTTTAACTAAAAACAAAACTTTTGTACAAGTTTTTTCTGAAAGGTTTTTTTTAGAACTTTAAAATCGGTTAAAAACCAACAAAGCTATGAGAGTTAAGGTGGAGATAACTTTTGATAAATCGAAAAACACAATTCTCGATAATATCTCGATAACTAGCCGATAGAATTTTTTTAATGGCTATATTTGTGATCACTTTAGAAACAGTTGGTTTGGTCCAATGGGGGAAAATCGGCTTTCATTTTGTCGAGCAGTGAAGGTATGTCACCTAAGCAGTTTTTAATTACACAAAGTAGGTAAGTATTATTAAATGAACACACGAGATTTCATGTGACTTTTGACACAACGTTTAGAACGCCAAAGCCAATGTGCAAAGAAGTTTCCAGCTTATTATCTCAAATTCCGAGGTTGACCCCTTTTTTTTTTTGCTTATTTGACTGGACTAATATGAGTGTTTCTGAGAAACTCATAAGTACAAAATGAAACAAAAAACCATGAAATGATTAGGGTCAAAAATGTTGTTAGTCAAATCGTACACCCATTGCCTCAAAGCTGATGCTCACTTATCTGCAGTTTTACTCCTCAGTGCCGATTCAGACCTAAGAAGTAGGAATTGCTACAAGTCATGACTGATTTCACTACTGTTTTCAGTACTACCCATGAAACTAACCCATGAGCTCAGTACTGAAATCATGCCTGAAATAAGGAAAGGTCATAACGTAGTAGGCATGCCACAGACAGGGTAAATTCATGGCTAAAATGCATGAAAAGGCAGCCATGATTTCAGTACCAGCCCTTCCAAATTAGGTCTGATTCAGTACTGACACTTACTGAAGGGTAAATATGATCTCTTGTCCGTTTTTGGCAAGACGAGTAGCTTACGCTTTTAGCTTTTCGCTTGCTTAGTTGTTCTCTAGCTCAATTGTTCACTTGATTAGTTGCTGACTTGCTGGATTGTTCACTTGCTCAGTTCTAAGCTTGCTCTGTTGTTCACTTGCTCAGTTGTTTACTTGCACAGTTGTTCACTTACTCAGTTGTTGAGTTCTTTAGTTGTTCTTGTTCAATTGTTCACTTGCTCAGTTCTATACTTGATCAATTGTTGACCTGATTAGTTTTTCACTTACTCAGTTATTCACTTTCTTAGCTGTTCACTTGCACAGTTGTCCACTTGCACAGTTAATTGATTTATTGTTCACTTGCTCAGTTCTATACTTGCTCAATTGTTCATCTGCTCAGCTACTCACTTGCTCAGTTGTTCATTTGCACAGTTGTTCAATTGCTTAGTTATTCACTTGCTCAGTTGTTCACTAGTGTTGGGTTGTAGATGAGTGAGTGAACAAAATTAAGTTGTTCTTTAAACTGAACAATTAAACATGTTCTTCTTCAATTGTTCATTTTTGTTCAGCGAGTCTGGTTCAGTCTATCTTGTTCAATCTATCTTGTTCAGTCTGTCTTGAGTTTCTTGAGTCTCTGAGTTGTTCTTGAGTTGTTCTAAGAGCTGTTCAGTCTCTTTCGCTCAGAGAGCTCTTCTGTATCTCATGCTCTGTGCATTGTTCTGTCTGAATTGTTCTGTGAATTGGTCTGTCTGCCTTGCTCCGTGAATTGTTCTGTCTGCCTTGCTCTGTGATCTGTTCCGTCTGTCTGTGTGTTGTTCTGTGGACTCTACCATTATACAACTATAACAAGTATGGCGCTCAGCTAAATTTTGAACTAAGCGCTTTTGCTAAGAGCGCGATAGAGAGAGAGCGGGGGAGTGAGCGCCAGAGTAAACGACGCACATTCACATAAATTTGGTACATATGTGTGTAGAGCTAAAAAAAAACATGCAGAATCACAAAAACAATAAAGCGATCAGTGCTACAGAAACCTACCCCTTTGAAATCCCGACGGCAAAACAAAACAACGAAAAAAATTCGTCACACAACCTTCCACAACAGACTTAGAACAAGTGAACAAGAACAACTGAACAGGTAAATAATTGAACAAGAACAAGTGAGCAACTGTAGTGTAGTGAACAACCGAACAAGTGGGCAATTTAAGTGAGTTGACTCATTTGGAAAAAAAGAACCAGTGAACATGTTCAGTGAAATGAACAACGTTTTTCCAATACTCAGTTGTTGACTTACTCAATGGTTCACTCCTCAGTTCTATACTTGCTTTGTTTTTACTTGCTCAGTTGCTCACTTGCACAGTTGTTCAGCTGCTCAATTGTTCACTTCCTTAGTTGTTCACCTGCTTAGTTGCTCACTAGCTCAGTTATTTACTTGCTCAGTTTTCCAGTGGTTCACTTGCTCCATTGTTCACTTGCTCAGTTGTTTGACTGCTTAGTTTTTCAGTTGTTCACTTGTTCAGTTGTCCATCTGCTTAGTTGTTCACTTGCTCAGTTGTTCACTTGCTCAGTTGTTCACTTAATCACTTTTTCACTCGTAAACTGCTGACTTAGAGTCGTTTCTGAATTCTACTGATGATAATTATTGGAGGTATGGACGATCTGCACAGTTGGGATATTGTTGGTGCCTTGTTACTTATGGTTATAAGATAAAATAGCTTTCATGGAACTAAATAGTTTTCAGTTTGAGCTATCAGCTTCGGAAATGTTGTGTGTTTTCGAAACAGATTTTTGAAAAATATTATTTATCTATTTCTCTTACATTCATTAATACTGAAAATGTACTAAGGCTGAACTTGGACACTCGATGCTTACCACCAATTTATGTCCCAGTTTTATTTCAGCGGAGAAACGTTCTTTGTGTGGCTTATGCCAGCCTCATACTAAGTCCCACTTCCTTGAAAAAAATTACTACTTCTTTAGATTATGATTAATGATTTCATTATTATTTTCCACACATTTCTAGCCACTGTGCAGAGCTGTAAATATATTATACCTTTAACATTAACATTATTTTCTGTTTGCCTTTTCACAGATTTCACAGTTGGCCTGCGTTTGGTCGAGGTGCGCATACCAAATTACGTGATTAAGGGCTCGGCAGCAACGTTGGAGTGCTTGTACGATCTGGATGGTGAGGCGCTATACTCGGTCAAATGGTATAAGGATGGCAATGAGTTTTATCGCTATGTGCCCCGGGACATGCCGCCAGCTCAAACGTTTCTCCTGCCAGGTGTTGCCATTGATGTGAGTATCTGAACCAAAAATATATATGGGGGTAAAATACCAAAACTGAAACAAAGAAAACCGACTGCAGGCAGTGCCATTGTTTTTACTGCATTGACACTAAAAAGTAACATTAAAAACAACGTTGCATACTTTGCGGCGAGCCAACACAACACAATGCACTCTCTCGCCCCCAAGAGTTGTTTATCACTGAAAACTGTGCATGAGGTGTGTGCCTCCATGTGCAGACAATGGCCAAGTCTCACCATCAGGTGCAAGACAATAGAGACCTGACCCCCCGGCCCAGAGGTTCGCATGCAGACTTTAATTAAGAAAATGTTATTTGGGCCATATCTTCATTTTTTGGTTAAACACAAGAAGCTCAATAGACCGTCAAACCCCGAAAAACTAAAAGAAGTGCATTTAAGTGGCATTGCTCCATTATTTTGGGCACTAAAACTTTTGCACGACAAATGCGCACACAGAAACCATGTTGCCGGTGCCAAAGGCAGTGGCATTTCCACTTCTACTTCCAGTCATTGCCTGGGCACCGCCTCGTTGAGTACGAGATAAGCACGTGAGTGCCAGACGCTCGCTAGGTGAGGTAAACCGCAAAACGTATGTACACGTATGTTCCTATGTAGGTAGACTAGGTTGAACTCCTTTTTAGCCACTAATCGGCTACCGAAAAAGTGAATCTGCTTGCCAGGCATGCGTCCCGGAAAGTGGCTTGTTCGTGAGTTCCTATGTAGTCTCTGTCTGTCTGTCTGTTTGTCTGACGCAAAACTTTGAGTGCAATAAATTTTTCAAGTTGCGCTTTTCGTTTTGTGTGGGCGTGGCTGAAACGTGTCCATAATGCGCGTTATAACAAAACACATTCACATTACGGTGAATGATTTCCTTTATGGCACAGTGGAAGAGAGGTGTTTGGTTCTGATTACTTTTTGTAACTTGAATTCAATTTCCCAAAATTTTATGTATTTGACTCAATTCTTGTTTCTTACAAATTAAGTTGCCATTTTATACAAGCGGTGATCATAAGATCCATCGTAGACAAATTTAATTGGTTAAAGTACGAAGTTAAATCAGTTCGGAAGTTATTTCTGAATACAAGTTCACATTAGGAGATCTCAAGCGACGAGATTAAGCGACACACTGTAAAGATGTCCATTTAAAAAGATCTTTCAGTGTTTCTTCTGATAATACATCTTAAAGCGCTGTGCACGGTGAAACTCTAAAAACAAAACCTCAGAAAGAGGTCTCAAGCCAAGAACTTCTGATAAAAAGAAAGCTAAACTGGTAACTGGACAATCGTGTGTACCGCTGTCAAAGTCAACACAGATTATGAAAGAAAGAAAACTAAGTAGAGCTTCTAAAGATAAATGTCGACATTGCCTTTTTCCCAAGGCTATGTCTTTCAAAAACAGTAAAACAGGCTAGTAATTTGTATAGGATTTCAATGGAAAAGTTAAACTTCACCCATTGCATACTTTGGGGCAGCAACAATATATTCGATATTTTGTGAAAACGTATACAATTACTAAAAATTGTATATCTTTATTGAAAAAAATCGTAGAAATGTTTGCGATAATTTATTTCAAAGTTAAGAAATGGTAACTTACGATAATATCAAAAAAATCAAAACAAAATTATAAGTTCTACACAAAACGCGTTTTTAAGCTTAAATTTAAGCTTACTAAAAAATTCGACGCGATGAATCATTTCTGAAAACAGATTCGTGTTCAGCACACGAAAATTTTCTAGAATCACCACCAACCCTTCAATATAATGGCCTAGTGTAATCAATATAAGGAAAAAAGTATAAGTGCTCAGCAAAAATATAATATATATTAAGATACTTTTGGAATGGATAGTTTTATCATATATTTTTATACCCTTGCAAAGGGTATTATAATTTTGCCCAGAAGTTTGCAACGCATAGAAATATTCATTTCCGACCCCATAAACTATATATATTCTTGATCAGGGCGACGAGCTAAGTCGATTGAGCTTTGTCCGTCCGTCTGTCTGTCTGTTTCTAAGCAAACTAGTCTCTCAGCTTTAAAGCTATCGAGCTGAATTTTTGCACAGACTCTTCTTTTTACTGTACGCTGCTAATATGTCGGAACCGACTGGATCGGATGACTATATCTTATAGCTGCCAGAGGAACCATCGGTCAAAAAGTGGGTCTTAGTGAGAAAAACTTTTTTGTTTTCAACATAAACTTCCTTAAACTCGTCCACTATTAAAATTATATGCTTTTAAGCAGACTTGCCAATTTTGTTCAATATCGGATGACTATATCTTATAGCTGCCATAGAACCGATCGATCAGAAAATGGGTCTTAGTTAGGAAAACTTTTTTGGTTTCAATGTTAGCGTCCTCCAGCTCGGCCACTATTAAAATTATATGCTTTTAAACAGATTTGCAGGTTTTGGTGAAAATCGGATAACTATATCTTATAGCTGCCATAGAATCGATCGGTCGGAAATGGGTCTTAGAGAAATAACTTTTTTTTTGTTAAGAAAAACGTTCTCAAGGTTGGTGATTATAAATATTAAACGCTTTCAAACTAATTTGAAAAAGTTGATCGACATCGGGTGACTATATCTTATGGTTGCCATAGTACCGATCGGTCGAAAATGGGTCTTGGTAAGAAATTTTGTTTTATTTTTAATGTTAGCGTGCTTAAACTCGCTGATTACTAATTTTATATACTTTCAAATAGATTCGCAAAATTTGGTCGAAATCGGATGACTATATCTTAAGGCTGCCATAGGGCCGATCGGTCGGAAAATGAGTCTTAGTGAGAAAAACTTTTTTATTTTCAATTTAAACGTTCTTAAACTCGTCGTTTGTTATTTTGATATGTTTTCAAAAAGATTTGCGAAATTTGGTCGAAATCGGATGTTTATCTGTCGGAAAAAGCGTTCTTAAACTGTGATATTTCAAATACAGCATTTGCAAGTGTATAAAAACTTCGGCACAAACGAAGTTAGTTTGGCCTTCTCGTTCTAAATATAGGTTTATACAGTGTGGTATTTATGATATATGTTATAAGAAACACGCCGTGGTAAATGGCGCAGGACTTTCAAACATTCTTTTGCAATCTACTCAACTTCTCGCAAAATTCTTGGATCCAATACGAATGAAATAACCTTATGACCCTCGTCTTGAGGTTGAAGCCCAGTCCCAAAGGTTTGCTGTAACGGATGTTCCAAACGCCAATGACCCTCTGAAAGAAAAGGTAGTCGATCTTTCGGGAGCGTTCGTCACTGGAGGATTTCGATGATTCAGAGTCCTTCGGTTTCCTTCCACACCAGAGTAACCTTTCCGTGGTTACTCAAAAATAAGGGCCAATTGAATATCCCAACAAAAACGGTGCAATGGAAGTTTACAACTTTTATTAATTAACGTTAATACAGCCATGCTCCCATTTTCGCTTTCGCAAAACTTTTGCGATTTCAAACCGGTTTTTGTACCAAATTTGGACTCAAAATCGTAAATCTTTTGCGAAATCGAAAATGGGAGCATGGCTGATAATGTTGTGTCTCGCTTGAGAGTTAAACTTAGACTAATTAGCAAATGCACAAGCTGTACGAGTAGAACCTCAGCAGAGGCTGCTAAAAGTTATGGAAAATTACTCCAAACGGGAGTTCTTCTGACGCTAGCTCTTGGTTACTGATTCGCAACGGGACCTTGTTTACAATATTGGTATTAATAGTCAGCTAGAACTAGATTATGATATGCTTAAAGCTTAATCAATAAATAACTAACAAAAATGTGGCATACTCGCGCGCTGAAAACATGATAATAAACATGTAACATGTTCTTATGGAGCTGATAAGAATATGTCACTTACGCCCCTAATATGATAATAGATGATGCACTGAATAGGCAGATTACACAGACGGAAATAAGAAATATGCTAAATAAAACGAAAGGA
Source organism: Lordiphosa magnipectinata (assembly GCA_037044535.1). Classification (NCBI taxonomy): domain Eukaryota; kingdom Metazoa; phylum Arthropoda; class Insecta; order Diptera; family Drosophilidae; genus Lordiphosa; species Lordiphosa magnipectinata. Next base: position 71,346 of record JBAMBO010000007.1, on the reverse strand, counting down.
GTCCCAAATGAGCCGGCAAACTATCGCGGATTAATATTTATGAATTGTGCAGCAAAGATACTTATGGGGAAAATTAACGATCGTTTGGCAACATGGCTCGGGAACAATCAGAAGTTAAATGAATTTCAAGCCGGACTCAGACAAAAGTACCCAATGATGGATAATATACACAATCTGGCATCAATAGACCATCTAAAGTTTGCACAAAGAAAAGAGTTTACTGCTTTTTGTTGGGCTTTAAAGCGGCATTTAACTGAGTTCCCAGGTAATTACTATTCTACAAGCGATATCAAAAAACTGTAAATTTTATTGAGTGAATATATAAGAGCACAAAAAGCGCCATTTGGACAAGAGAAGAAGTTTCTGATACCTTTGAAACTCATAGTTGTATCAAGCAAGAATGTTCACTCTCCCCCTTGCTTTTTGCTTAATACCTTAACGATATGCACAAAGATTTAGATGTTGGCCTATTTATAGAAGATAGAATATACGACTCTCTCTGTAAGCCGATGATATTTTGTGGTACTAGCCGACGATATAAACACATGGCAGACCATGATATATAATTTGGAACTATACTGCGATAAGTGGGAAATGGAAGGCCAACTGGCAAAATCAAAATTAAAAAGATATTTTGGAAAGAAGCAATACAAGCTGCAGCGGAAAAATGGATTTATAGATCTGAGGCAATAAGAACAGTGGCAAAGTATATCTTGGTGTAACTTGAACTCCATCTGGTTCCATCTCCACATCTGAGGCAAAACGGGCTTTGAATTTAAACTGGAAAACATTTATGAATAATCCGAATATTTCATTGAGTAGCAAGTGGAACATATTCCAGGCAACAGTTGGAGGTTTACAGTCGAATGCAGCACAAGTTTGTGGATTCGGCTGGTTTGGCGAAACATTTCATAAAAAGAATCTCAAGATAGCAGAGACTTTGCCTAATTATGCAATTTGTCTGGAAACGGGAGCTGAAGAAAGATATTCGTACGATCTAAATTTGCTCCTAAACCACATTCAGAGCGTAATGTTTGAATACGACGCTTGCCAACTACCACTGATATTAACCAAATAATTAATTAACATGTTTTCTGGTTTGACAAAGTAAAAAATCTATAACAAAGCTGCGAACTATCTTAAGAAATTATAGATATGACAGATATTACAAAAGAACACTGGTGCAATATAAGTATTAAACTTCTCATGGCGCTAAGAAAAAAAGGCCACATATCCCTCATCCAGAAGGCAACATCAAGCGAATCTCGTTTCTATAAGTATTTTGACTACAGGAGTGATACAACCACATACTGCAACAATTCAGAAAGCAGAGCGAAAATTAGTTGAATACTTAAAGCAAGCACTAATACTCTGTGGTTAAACGGAAGCATATACAGTCGGGAAAATAAGAAGTGCACTCTGTGCAACCTTAGGGAAATCGAGAATATAATACACTTCCTAGGCAGATGTCCCGTTCTCAGAGTATTTCGTTGCAGATCCCTTGGAGATCCCGTTCCCTCAAGCAGTTTCCCTACTTAAGAAGTATACAAATGCTACAGCAACAAAGCGGAAAGCTAAGTTCCGTAGTTGTCCAAGATATTTTTAAGTAAAACGAGAAGGCCAAGCTAACTTCGTCTGTGCCGAAGTTTTTAAACCCTTGCAAATGCTGTTTTTGAAATGTCAGAGTTTAAGAACGCTTACATAAAAATCTAAAAAAATTTTAACTAGAACCCATTTTCCGACAGATAAACATCTGATTTCGACCAAATTTCGCGAATCTTTTTGAAAACATATTAAATTAACAATCGCTGAGTTTAAGAAAGATACAATTTAAAACAGAAAATATTTTTCTTACTAAGACTCATTTTCCGACCGATCGGTCCTATGGGCAACCATAAGATATAGTCACCCGATGTCGATCAACTTTTTCAAATTAGTTTGAAAGCGTTTAATATTAAGAATCACCGACTTTAAGAACAATTTACTTGAAAACAAAAAAGTTTTTTTCACTAAGACCCATTTTCCGACCGATCGGTCCTATGGCAGCTATATGTTATAGTCATCCGACTTTGACCAAAATTTGCAAATCTGTTTGAAAGCATATAATGTTAATTATGGCCGAGTTTTATGACGCTAGCATTGAAAACAAAAAGTTTTTTTTACTAAGACCCATTTTCCGACCGATGGTTCCTATGACAGCTATAAGATATGGCCATCCGATCCGGTCGGTTCCGACATATCAGCGTGCAGTAAAAAGAAGACTCTGTGCAAAATTTCAGCTCGATAGCTTTAAAGCTGAGAGACTAGTTTGCGTAGAAACAGACGGACAGACAGACGGACAGACAGACGGACAGACAGACAGACGGACAGACAGACAGACGGACAGACAGACAACCGGACAGACAGACAGACGGACGGACAAAGCTCAATCGACTCAGCTCGTCGCCCTGATCAAGAATATATATAGTTTATGGGGTCGGAAATGAATATTTCTATGCGTTGCAAACTTCTGGGCAAAATTATAATACCCATTGCAAGGGTATAAAAATGGTTTATTATATGGAAAACTGTGCTTTCATAACTTCTTTTTCAAATATTTATGTCGGCAGGGTTTCAAAGTCTTAATTCAGGTTTGACCAAGTAAAATCCCTTCTTAAATTGGTTTTTTTATATTCTAATTTCCTTGTGCCATCCCACTGTGCGATCGCCTCAACAATTGATGTGAAGCCACCGCCGCAGATACTTTCGCTTCTGAAACATGTTTTACCCCGCAGATGCCAACAAGCGATAACGGACGATAGGGATACCCAGGGCTAATGGTTATATCCAACTCCATTGGCGGATATTGTTTTAGCATAATCGATTTGAGTGACTGCAGAGTAAAAGTTGTTGTAGTTGTATGTCCCCCCTCCCCGCCGCCTCCTGCTGCTGTTGTTCGGTTCGGTTTTTGTTTTATTGCAGTTGGAAATAGTTGAGTTGAGTTCGCCCCGTACGTGGGGCCCCCAATGTAAGTAAGGTTTACCTTGTGTGTGGTAAACTATAAATTAGGTTAAAACAACAGCCCGGCAGCATAAGAAAAGCAAAAAAAATGCGCAATAAAAGATAACAAAGTGCACTTTTCGCTTAGCACGATAAACGTGAGCCGATTTAATGGCTTAAAGTTCAGTTCAAGTGAAATATTTGCCTAACCCTTTTTTTCGGTGACCCTCAAAGAACTCAGTTGGACAGCAGACATTTAAAAGGCAAGAAGAAGAAGCTGCGGCACTTTTCAAAAGCAATTACTTTACATTAACGTCCAAAGTGGCTGCTATTGAGGCGGCCAATGCCAAGCAGCGACAACGTCAAGTATAAAATCCCGGGGCCACTATAACTTTGGCTACTGTTCCATCATTTTGTATTATTTTCTTTACTTTTACTCGTTCAACAATTTTACAATTTCTTTTTTTTTTTTTTAATTGCAGTTGCACAACTCCAGCGACGCGATTGTTACGCTGCGCAACGTCAATCTTCAGTCGGCCGGTCGTTTCCGTTGCGAGGTTTCCGGCGAGGCGCCATCATTCCAAACGGTCACCGAACATGGCGACATGGTTGTTGTGTGTAAGTATATATATATGTATGCCGAAGAGCCAAAGTCAAGCGAAAAACTTATAATTCTAATAAAAAAAACTGTGGACACGGGACTCTTGCGGTGAACTGCTGCAGCAGCTAGCGAGTGGAGTCTGACTTTGGCCTTGTGTACTTTAAAAGTGCAGTCTCCTTTGCTTGACTTCACAAAGTGCTCAGAAAATGGCAAGAAACTGGCAGAAAGAAAGAGTTTTAATTATTTGAAAGAATAATTTTGTCGGGCTAATAATGCAACCAAAGGGAGAAGGGGTAAAAGTTGATTTACACAGAGTGAACACAAGTAAAACTTGTTGCCTACGTCTTATCGGTTGAGGTATCAAATAACATGAAGTGTTTTTTTAATTAATCCCTCTAAAGTCGATTGATGCAGTTGAACAATTTAACGATGGCTAGAAAGCAACTCGCCAATCGTTGCATTAGCTTTTTACATTTTTACTTAATCAAGATGCCAATTACCCTCGTTAAGAAGCCTAAGTACCAGTTTAATTGTTGTGTAGTAATTAAATGTTGTACTCACTGATTAATTTAGTATTAAAACAGAAAATTTCCTGAGAAAAAGTTTTAGTTACGGGACTTTTTATGTGGTTTGGTTTGACACAAGACGAAAGCAATCCAAGTTATTTGGAAATAAACTGATTTTCTATTGTCGTGTAAGCTTTGCTTTTGCCCACGAATCATTTAGCTTTTCTACATGCGGCGTTTAGTTTTCAAATACTTACAGTTTTTCTGAACGCCACGTGTAGCTCCCTGCTCCCCATTTAGCAGGCCGCAATACGTTTCGTTTAGGATTGACGTTTACTGTGCAGTTGTAATTTCACATACATTTCAAACTTACATTCAAACTTGTTTCTATTTTCAATTTCTTATATCTTACAAATTGATTAAACGTCTTACCTTGGCCACTGGCCACCCCTTTTACACTTTCACCATATTTCCTTGGCTCAATTCAATCGGAATCGTTCATTTAGAGCTAAACAGCACAAACTGCATTTGACAGGCTTCATTTGATTTCATGCTTAAGTATAATAAGCTTAGTAAACTCAACTGTCCCCCAAAGCACAACCGACGTATGTGCGCCGGCTGTTCTCCACACTTTTGGTCCTTCTCTAACTCAATTTGGCCAACTTGGCCAACAATTTCCTGGGGCGAGTTAAAATATGTACCGAAATTTTGAAGATGCCGACACACACACACACACACGAAACTCGAAATGCAAACAAAAAAACACAGATATTGTACTTTAAGTTGTGTTGTCTCCTTCACACGTGGCCCAAGGACCAACACAGCTAAACTGAAGCTCTTTGAACTGGCGTTGACATTTCGTTTGTTCAATTATAAACTTTTGCGTGGGCGTGCTAACTTCTCTGCCTCACCACCCTCTCGGCTTGTGGCCTGTCCTGGACTGTGTGCTTTGTCTTTTGTTCTGAACGCGCTTTTGTTGTGCTTTTGTTTTTTGTTTTTTTTTTTAGATTTTTGTTGCTCATATTGTTGCTCTGGCTGCTGTTTGGCTTTCAATCAAAGTTTTTAAAAGCTTCAACAACAAACTGAAAACGCATATGCCGCACAGCAGCCGCAGATGGCTTTGGCCCTTTGGCAACAAAAACAACAGCAACAGCAAAAACAACCACCACCAAAACGACCATTTCCGTTTCCGTTCGCATAGTTCTAGTGCTGGTTTATAGCCACGCCAATTGACGGGTAGGCTAACTTTATTGGAAAGATTGCAGTGACATAAATTCAAAAAAAAAAAAAAAACAAAAAAAACAACGCTATGGCGTTTCAAATGAAAAGTCTGGGCCCAGTAACCCAAAATGCAAATTGTTTTAAAATAGAAAAAAACTTTCGAATTTTTATCATACAGCTTACCAGATACATTTTTAGTTAGATCGTACTAAATTCACATACATATGTATGAAGTTAATACTGGACCCCTGGAGTATGGAATTTTTAAGGTCATGGTCGTACCCTGTCTGTTGCATTTTGGTACATATGTACATAGGAAGCGTAAACAAAAGTAAAAAAGTCAAGCTTTAAATGGCACGCAGAGGCTGTAAAGTTTTTGTGAATCACTCATACGCAGAATTGCCTATTTTCAAATATTTGTTGATTTAATAAAAACTATTTCGAATTCCAATCACAAATAGAGAGCACTCTGTCAATTGATTTGATTTGATTTTGTATACATGCGACATTAACTTAACCAAAACTTTATTTATTCTTTATTCTTGATCAGCATATTATCAAAAATTGGGCTCTACAAGCCAACAGTGACAGTAACAGCGACAGTAACCTCGTCTGCCATATTTCCAAAAAACATAGTTGTCTGTTTGAATTTCAAATGATGACAACGATTGTAATGTACTGTAACGAACCTGAGCCCAGCTCCGGAACTAGTCCCCGGGTGACTTTAGGGCTAAGACAATTTATTGAGTCATCGATATGTGATCGAGACATCGATGACCCCGAAGACATTTTCTTAACCTATCTTTCTAATTGCCAAAAAAAACATTTGTCTGAATTGTTAATTGAAAATTGGCAGCTTTCTTTGTCTTGGTATAAATTGCATTTGCTGGTTAGTTGCATACCTCCTGCTTCCCGCGGATGATTTGGCCCCCATCACCTAACAAAAATTGTTTATACCGCTCGATTAACCAACACAATGCTATCCAAGGCGGCTCAAGTGGACACCAAATTCGCTACAGATTTCGTTGTACAAAATTGTATTTGGGGAACGTGTCGTATGAGTATTTTTTTACTAAACTTTAAGGCCATGTCGCGCCCATTTAAAATTAAGATACAATTTTTTTGGTTTTCATAATTTTTAATGATACTACAAATATGAGCTTTGGTAATGCTTAGACCTATTCTTTTTTTTAAATTTTTTTCATATATATGTGAACGAACCTTTGCACACTCAAATGAAAGAAATGGATGACTTAAAATTTCTCACAAAATTTCAATTATCCCTCGCTCACTGTTTAGCGCACTGCTTACGCGACTAAATATTTATAACAAAACCTTACAGAGGTTTGTAGTCCAGAGGGAAGGTGGGCTCTCTCTGATCTGGAGATAGTTGAAGAGTTTGCCAATAATCTAGAGGATCGATTCACCCCCTTCAGACTAGTTTCAGCTGAGGATGCCGCCACCACTCAAGCTGGTCTCTCAACTGTAACTGGCCCACTCTCTTACATCAGAACCATCTCTCTGGACGAAGTGCGTCTTCACTTCAATGCCCCGGGCATTGACGATGTTGACGGCAAAACTGTCAAGGCACTTCCTTCCGTCAAGGCAGTCCTGTTCCTGCTAATGCTATTCAACGCGATATTACGGTTGCAATACTTTCCGACCACTTGGAAGTCCGCTGTGATCGAAGTGATTCCCAAGAAGGGCAAGGATCACTCAAAGCCCGTCTCCTACCGGCCAATTAGTCTACTGCCAACTTTCTCCAAAATATTTGAAAGAATATTTCTTGGAAGAATGTTGGCAGTTAGCGCGGTCGAAGATGCTATACCTGACCATCAGTTTGGTACGCCGCAACAGGTCCACAGACTCTCAAACCACATTTTGAAGGCATTCGAGAACCTGCAATATTGCTCTGCCGTCTTTCTGGACATAAGACAGGCGTTCGATCGCGTTTGGCACGAGGGCCTGCCATTCAAGCTTAAGTCTCTCCTCCCTCCAGAACAATATCTGCTGATTCGCTCCTTTCTCCTAGGGCGCCGTTTTACGGTTGAGCTGAGAGGCGAGCGATCAAGCATCCGTCCCATTCTTGCAGGGGTACCTCAGGATAGTGTTCTCGGACCAGTACTCCCTTTTCACCTCGGATCTGCCGTATCCAGTTGCACATCGCACCTTTATCGCCACGTACGCTGACGATACCGCTTTCCTTGCATCCAGCAACAGCCGCAAAAGAGCATCTGCTAAGGTCCAGCAGTTCCTGGATGGCTTTGGTCGTTGGGCGAACCGCTGGAACATAGCCATTAACCGTTCAAAAAGCCACCACTGCACCTTCGCTATGAGACGCGGGAAAGTTGCTCGAGTGCGACTTCTAGGGTCACGAGTCCCATATTTAAAATCTGCGGTTAAATATCTTGGTGTGATATTGGACCGCCGCCTGACCTGAAAAGCCCATACGGTACGAGCAGCTGCTCGATTGGCTTCTCAAGCCTCGAAGCTCCAAAATCCTTGTTTACAAGGCCATTATCATGCCTTCCTGGACCTGGGGGATTCCGCTATGGGGTACGGCATGCTCCACTACACTCAAGAAACTAGAATCTTCTATAAGCCGAGTACTACAGCGCATTGCTGATGCTCCCAAATCAATATGCATACTAGTAGGTATCAAGACCGACTGGTGGCCCACTCCAATAGACTTGCATCTGAATTGGCTGCAAACAGGCTCAGAAGACGCCTTAACCGACGACATCCCTCAGACCTCTGGGTCCAAGGAAGGCGTCCCTCGGGCCGCCTCATCAACTTGTCATAAGTGTCCCCTTGGGACTATCCTTTTTGGACTATCCCCTAGTTTCCCCAGCAAGATGACAGATCACTCCCAGGACCTGTGCTGCGTGTTAAGTTGTTATCCCAGGCTTTTGCCGTGCTGTCTAAGCCGCGTACAGTATTAGTAATTCTTGTTAACTATTTGTAAATAGAAAAATCACAAATAAAATAGAAGTGGGTAATTCGAAACCGATTTGTTGAACCAATGAATACGAACTAAAGAGCAAAACATAACGAGGAGACGGTTAATTTTCAGTGCGCATCAGATAAAGCAGCAATTCACGGTCATGATCATCACTATCACGTTGGATATCACGTTTCCACCTATATAGATACAAAAAGGAAGAAGGATAAAGAATGCACCGTATGGCTAGAACAAAACTGGTTTTTGGCGGGAAACAGAAAAAAACAGCGAGCAGCGGGAACTATCTCGGGTTGATTAAGTTTAATGTGTACAACTTTTATTCTCTTCGCTTTCAACCATGGATGACGCCTTCAGCAGTGTGACCAGAGTTCGATACCGATAAGCCTCGTGTGTAGCCTTGATCTATAACAGGGTTCTCGGGAGTATCAATATATACCAGGGCTATCTTAGCAACGTTATACCAGGGCTACATGTACAACCTTATAATATAGATTTATTTAGTTACGCTTTTAAAAAAGATTAGTTAAATTTGCTTCTAAATTTGTTGTTTATAAGCAAAGACACTGTAAATGATTGATTGGGCTTCCTTCAGCAAATCAACCTTTTGCAGTTGATTCTCCGTTTTGCAGTTTTAGAGAATTGAAATCACATCTGGTTGCTTGGTTGTTTAAAACGGAAACGATCGCTGATTAGAATATAAGATGTGTCTAATTGTTCTCTTCGTTATTTTAAACAAGTAAGAGTGCTGCATTCCCTGCAGTACCCTGTACCAAGTAATGTTGTTTCCATGGCTTTGATTTCCCAAATTAATATTGAGTTAACTTCTTCGTCTGAATATATTTTCGTGTGGATTGACATGCTTCTCATAATATTGAATCTACTGTTTTGAATAGGCCTGATTTTCATTTTAAAATAATAAAAATATATTTCAAATAAATGGGGCAGGTCACTTGCATAACTTCAGTGCTGTTGCTCCGATCTTATTGTGGTTTTCGGAATAGTTGAATATGAAGCTAATATGTTAAGTCACGAGGTTCAAGCTTTAAAATTATGGCTCTGACAGTTCTTCGCGGTTAAAATTAGGAGGAGGGGATATTTTCAAAATCGGAAACAAACTTGATCTGGGTACGGTATACACCTATGTATGTGCATGCAAAAATTTGTGTCTCTATCTCTTATAGTCTCTGAGATCGACGCGTTCATACAGACAGACGGTCAGACGGACAAGACTATATCAACTCGGCAAAGTTGATGCTGATCGAGAATATATATACTTTATAGGGTCGGAGATGCTACCTTCTTGCAGTTACATACATTTGCACAACTTCATGATCCCCTGTTACCAATTTTTAATGGTTACAGGATATAAAAACTGGGAACACCCTTAGTATGTGCCCCAAGTATTAACTAAATTGGACAAACTCTTAAAAAGTGTGACCCGTAGAAATTAGTTTTTGACATTTTTGCCATCTGCTGTGTCAAATTATCCAACTATTATTTCATAGTGTGCGCCTACAAAACTAAACGAAGGTCTATGCCAAATCTTAGATCTGTAGGATATGTCACAGAACTTCCATAGTTTTAATTTTCTTATTTGAAAATCTAGTTAGAAGGCTTATGTCCAAGATAATGGTCCATCTCATCAAACAGGGTTGCATCTCTCTCAAAATATATCCCAATTTCTTGTTATAAGTTAATTTGATGTTTAATTTAAATTAATTTTTAAATTATAATTCAAACTTAAGGCACATTCTCCAAAAATAATATGGAAAATTTCAAAACTACTTTCGCGCTAGTCATGAAGTATAGCTTGGCAACCCTTAACCTGTTTGTTGGTACATAGATGGCGCCACCATAGATCGATGGCGCCAGCTGAGGTTGTGTTGGCAGCATTCGGTTAGTTTTGCGAACAATTATTGAAACTCAAATTTTAATATTAAGACAAATTGAATATTTAATTCATTTGAGGCAACCTATCCAGAAAAATAATATTGTTTACATTTCCAAACTAATTTGGCTTATCAAAATTGTTGTGAGTAGTAAACTTAGCTAAATCTCCCAACATAACAAGAAAGATTTAAAACCATCGGAAAGAGATTTCTGAAACACCAAGAATTAGTTTTGTGTTGGAATTTATTTGGAAAAGATTTCCTTGAAACAAACTATAGTTTGGTTCTGTATTTTTTCACCACAAAGGGAAACAACTCTGCTAGTTTTTGGTATCAGTGAATTTTGTTCCACAATTTATGTTGTTTAAAACCGAATTTAGAAGAGCTGACAAAACTTTTGAGGATGCATTTTTCAGAGCATACAATTCTCGCCTATTCGTATGAAGTTTTCCGTTTGCCCTCCTCCCACCGTTTGCTTTCTTTCATTTTGCAATTTTATCAGACGTCCGTCAGTGCATGAGGCAGCGACTGGAACTTTTATTGAATTTCCGCTGGCGCTTCGGCAGGTTTTTTTTTTGTTTCCTCTTGCTTTGGTTTATTACGAAATGTCTGCGGGTTTGCGTAAATGAAATTTCGCTTTAATCTGACTTTGTTTTAGCCGGCAGCGAACAATCCACAAAACAGCTGACCTAAATTGTTTTCCATTTGCTTTGCTTTTTAGCCCTGCCTGACCAGGGGCCACCGAAAATCAGCGGCGGTCGTCCACGCTATCAAATTGGCGATATGGTCAGGATCAATTGCACTGCAGGAAGATCCAAGCCGGCGGTGAGCTTGTCGTGGTTTGTGAATGGTGAACCAGCCGAGCAGCAAAAGTTAAGGAAATACGAGACAATTGCATCAGGACGTGAGGGCTTGGAGACTTCGGTGTTGGGTCTGCAATTTCGTGTCGAACAGCATCATTTTCGCAATGGAGATATGAAACTGAAGGTGAGTTGTGCCGTAACCCATCAAATATTTATACTAAATACTGTTTTATGCCCCCCCCCAAAACAGTGCGTGGCTTCTTTGTCGACCTTCTACTGGCGCAGCAATGAGGAATCCGTCGAGGGAGATCGCCCGCAAAAGGCGCCCGTTTTGGAATCACGCGAAACCGTCTACGCCAGCAACTCACGTGCCGATCCCGTCCAAGGTACGTCATATCGGGAATTATTTGTGACAAAAATCTTATCGTTTTTCATTCAACCAAATGCAGCCAGCAAAACGGACTCGCTACTGGTAGCCCGTGCGCCCAGTGCGCTGCTGTTGCTAGCTCTGGCCACGTTAGCCATCCTGGCCGGAGCTGGGCCAACGACAGCGGCTATGCACAGCAAGGGTAAGGCCAGAGTGGGTAAAGATGGTAATGTTAAGAATGATGATGAAATGAGGCCAAGAGTTGTCTGCTCGTCTGGCTTGTTGGTAGCGACGCAGCCGCAGTCAAAGCGGTTAACTGCACGGTAGCTTTTCTAAGTTAATTTTCCCAATACTTTTTCTCATTTCAATTTTCCGTCTTCGCTTTTCAAATGTGGAAGTAATACAAAAAAACAAAACAAAAAACAACTGCTAATTAATTTATGCAAAACACAAAAACAAAAGCTTTTTTGAATTTAATTTGTAAAAAAAAAAAAACTGTTTTTAAAAATACAAAAAAACAATTAAAAAAAAAAACAAGAAAATGAACACAAATCAAAGAGAAATGTTAAACAAAAGCCACTGTACATAGTTAAACATTTATTATATGGTATTGTATGTTATTAATTTTTAAGCACTTGGCGCTGCATTAAAAAACAGAAACTAATTATAAACAAATAGAAATCGAAAGAAAACAGAAAAACCAGCTCAAAAAAAAACAAAAACAACAAATAAAGAATAAACGAGTTTAAAAGCATAAAAAAAAAAGTAATATTCTAACCAAAACCACAAAGTAGACATAAGTATTTCGTAGCAGAGTAATAAAAGAACAACAGAAAATTTAAACAATTTTTCATGGAATTTAAGAGAAATTATAAAAAAAAAAAAGGTATGAAGCGAGATTATTAACAATTTTCTGTAAAACAAAACTTAAGTTTATGTTTTAGGTAACAAATCGAAAGCACTTTTAGCAAACTAAAGTTTGCCTTAATATGAGAGATTGGTATGGGAAGCAGAGAGGTCGGCTTTAAAGTTCTTTGGTAGCCCAGCATAAAAATCAAAGCAGGACACGGCAACACAAAGGTGTGACCATGATACAACTAATAGAAGTATGGTTAGCTCTCAGCTTGCTCTCTGTTTCAGCTTACAATACTTCAGTGTATTGCTAACTTTTGTATGCATAAGCTTCCTCAGAAAGCTGTCAGCTTACAATTCTAGGCAGCTGGCCATAGCTGTATTAGGGTGTGACAAACTGTTAGAATGATATTAATTAAATTTACATATTAAACGATTAAACTCATAACATATAAGTGGACCACCTTCATGAAGAAATTCGAGTAATAAAGAAGTGTAAAATATTGCCACCAAAATATAGTTGTCATTGATTTTTAACAGACCTATCGCAATATCATGCTCAAGTCAATCTCGGGAATTATTGCAGCAATCTTTTGGATGGAAGCTAGCTGAATATCGAGCACGGTTTCATTTCGGGATTTCTTGCACAAAGCCGATTTTGAAATAAAATCATTGAACTTTACTCAAAATTTGACTTTTTGGATTTGAGTCAAGGGTGGGGTCAAGTCAAGTACGAATAACAAGCTTAATTACATCCTGAGTGATTTTGAAATATGATAATTTCCAGCTTAAATCAAACTCACTCGCGCAAAAGACGGGTTTGAGAAAATCCATGATCGAACGATTTCTGAATCGTTTGGAATTGATTTCAATCCGGATATATCAGTTTTTTTGCGTAAAAAGCCCGAACTTCAGATGTCAAAGCAGTGTTCCCAGTCATAGGCCCTGGTGGCTTGTCGAAGTCAGTCATCACTAAATATCAAAGAGAGAGACCGTCACATTTTCCATCCTCTCTTCTTGGGTATCCCTTTTTTAAAGCTCCCCAGGAAGAGAGCGCGAAAATGTGACTGTCTCTCTATCTCTAGCACACAGTGATGCATGATTTCGGAAAGCATTCGGTGTGAATTGCCGAGCAAGTTTTTTTGGCACCCAGGGGCCATGGCTGACAAACTCTGCCATAAAGCGCAGGCTGAGATAGATGCTCCGACTTTCAAAGAGTCATGACTTAGGCAAATCTTCATCTCGTATTACTGTGAATTGCCGAAGCTAAGGCGTGATTTTTATGCATCTTTAGTATTTGATGAAAAAAAAATACGTAAAATTCAGCAAAATGTATGAAATCTTTATTTGAGTCAATAGAACGATCTATATAATTTAATGTAAAAGTGAAGAGTAAATGTTGACCGCGGCTGCGCCTCAAATGGTTCATACGCTGGGTCCAATTTTGGCATACTCTCTCCAACATATCGGCCGGTATGTAACGAATAATTTCTTCAATATTTGCATCGAGTGAGTCAACTGTTGCGGGCCTGTCGCTTTAGACATGAGCCTTAACATAGTCCCACAAAAAATAGTCTTAGGGCCGTTTTCTCATGTTCATGTTTTTGCTCAAAGCGAAATCCATCTAGATTTGGCAACTAGATGGTTTTTGCGCAATTGGTTGTCTCATGTAGGTTGATTATAAATTCGGGCATTTGCGCCACGGTCACACCGGGAGGGCTGAAATGGTATAATGCTAGGTTGGCAGCACCTTTGTACTCGGCACAGTATTGTTTTTTTTATTGCGCGCCAATTTTAAAAATTAAAGCAAGAATTTTACAGAAAAGGAGAAGGTTTTTGTTTTGGAACGACTTGTTACTATGATGGAAGATTTGGACAAACTTTCATGAAAATTGGGCTATATAGGCCATATTGTGGAACTTTTCGGCCATATTTGATCAAACTGTTTGCGTATTTATTGCGTGGAACCATAGTTTAAGATTTTAATCCTGTAAAATCTTTAATCATGGCTATTTTTTATCAGAATTTAGCCAAATTATTTGGATGTGTAAACTTAGCTTAAGCAATGAACTAGGGGAATCAGAATGTGCATCTGCAGTTTCAGCAATGTCTGCAGGTGTTCTTGTATATTAAAGGCACATCCAATATTTTCCATTTCTGGTTTACTTAATAACAGTTCAGACTTAACTGTTTTTAGCAGCAGTTGTTTTTTGTTTTCAAATATTTTTCAGTGTGACCATATGCGCGGATACATAAAAATACTTAATTTGCATAAGAATGTACATGGATTTGAAATCAATGAGGTTGAAGTAGATTGCTACGAAATTCATCTAGATGGTTAGCATTGAACATGAGCAAAGCAAATGCAGCAAATCCACCTAGATTTGCAAAAACACCAACATGAGAAAACGGCCCTTAAAGTGTTATAGACCGGGCATAAACGTGAAATAAACTGTTCACTGAACTCGCCTCTCAATTGGGTCATTGTTTCGCGTGGCATGTGGCACCGTCTTGTTGAAACCACATGTCAGCCAAGTCCAGCTCTTCTGTTTTGGCCAAAAAAAAGTTTGTAATCATCGCACGTTAGCTCTCTCCATTCACAATAAAGTTTCTGCCTTCATCATCTTCAGAAAAGTACGGTCCAATGATGCCAACGGCCCATAATTCACACCAAACAGTGCATTTTTCGGGATGCATTGGCCGATCTTGCAATGCTTCTGGCTGCGCTTCACATTAAATACGGCAATTTTGTTTGTTGTCGTATCCATTCAACCAGAAATGAGCTGCTTCATCGCTGAACACACTTTTCTGATAAACAAGAAAGAAAGTCGGTCAAGCCCGACTATAACATACTCTGTACCCTTAACGTCGCAGCTCGCACTTGCTCACGAGTTATACGCGCTCATCTCTAAGTTTCACTCTCTCTCTCTCTCTCTCTCTCTCTCTCTCTCTCTCTCTCTCTCTCTCTCTCTCTCACTAAGATTGCCGTTCAATAGAATGCTGCGGTGGTGGGTGGGATGGTGTTGGGTGTTAACTGACCGTTTTTTGCACATAACTTCAGTATCGTTCATCCGATCTTTATCATTCCTTCAGCAAATCGATAAATAATTTTGTTTACAAGGTATCTCTAGAAGAAACGAACGATCTATCTTTAAAACTGTAGGAGATATTGCGGGGGCGGGAGGGGGCGTGGCAAAAATTGAAAATAGACTTGATCTGCCTGCAAGTATAAGAAATATATGCCCCATACATGTCAAACCTCTATCTCTTACCATCTCTGAGATCTCTTCGTTCATACGGACGGACGGACGGACGGACGGACGGACGGACATGGCTATATCGAATCGGCTGTTGATGCTGATCAAGAATATATATACTTTATAGGGTCGGAAACGATTCCTTCTCCCTGTTACATACTTTTGCACAAACTTAATATACTCTATGTACCTTCGGTACAGAGTATAAAAAGTGGATCTGCATCCAACTTTGCCAGCGCTAATTCACCAAAAGTTAGCCGTTGTTGTTGTTGTAACGGCTGGTTCGACAAGTATGTACGTTAGTATGAAAAGAAAGAAGAGAGAGAAAGAGTGAAATTAAAGTAGATGTTTACAGAGTACCCATATCCAAATCAAGGAAGGTGGCTGCCTCGATGGGGTTGGTCCAGAGTGTGGTGGGGTTTTGAGCACAGTTGAAAAGGTGCTTAGTGCCATGCAGCAACCTCGGGACTAACGCGGGCTAGATAGCTGTTGAGTTGCCTGCTCTTCCCCGAGCGTAGTTGTGCGAGCGTGGTTCTGGTTGATCTGGGCAATTTTACCTCACTCGGATCAATAGGCGGAGGTCTGCCACCGAGTACCACGTTCTCGTGCAAGGCTATGATGGTGTTTTCGACCATGTTGGTATGGGCCAAGTTCCTTGCTTCGATGCACTCAATGTGGGTCATGGGCTCAGGAGCGAGAAAGCGCTCAATGGAGGGATATGCCGTTCTCAGGTCATATCTGACTGGCCGGTCTCTTCTACACATTGCTACACTAGTGCTGTCATGATTGGGGTGTGCTGGATTTTGGCAATTGATGAGGAACTGCTGAGTCAGGAGCTCGTTATGTTGCCTAACACGGAGGATTTCGGTTTCCTGGTGCAGGTGGTCAGGGTGTGTCATCATATGACAGCCTGTGGCCACACGGAGGGCGGCATTCTACACCGTCTGTAGGTTCCTCCACTGGGTGTCGCTGATGGAAGGTGACCAAATAGGGGCAGCATAGCTAATAAAAAGTTAGCCGTTGTGGTAGGTGGTGTGGCTTCAATTCTTGCACCAGCAAAAGCGAAATTTTCCACGTAGTGGAGTAACAATTGCTGCGAATGGCGCCGAATCGATAATTCACGGTCATTAAAAACACTGGAGGATACAGCTGCGATATTTTCCTCTGTCCGCACTCTACGTAAGCGTATTGGTGGTTTATTGTCCAATAATGTTAATTTGGTGGGAAATTTAGTCACAAGATTCCGCATAGCCGCCTCAGAAGGTCGCCCAAACTGACCATAAAATGGAAGAAGTGCACGATGCACTTTCTTTACCCAGCATGAATTTTGATAGTAAAATTCAATAATCTGCAGCCGTTGTTCGTTTGTAAGTCGATTCAAGGTTACATTAAAGATCAAACTGAACATGTTTGCCAGTCCCTTTTCATTTTTTCTGTTGCTTTTCTTAAAGGATGAACTAAAATACCAAACAAGTCTTTTTCCCTATGATTTTTTTTTTTATTATTATTTATTTTGTTTCTAAATTTTCTGTCACCTTGTGTAAATTTGGCAACTTAATTAAGATTGTGTAGTTATTCTCTTAACTTATCTTTTTATGTAAGTTTGATTGAAGGTGTAAGGTCTGATAATGAGCGAGTTGTTTTGTGATGATATAAAATATGTTTGGTGTCATGTTTATTGAATGGGAGTTATTTGGTAAGTTAGTATATTTGTCTGGGAAAAGTTTTTTTAGGCGTCGTCTTACTCTACTTCCTGCTTTCTTTCGTCTGCTCAGAAGTCTTCTGGCTAGTGTGTTGGGGTGACTTCTTAGTCTCTCCACGTAATCACCTGCCTCTTTATTGATTACGTCACCAATCTTGGGCACACTGAGGTCACTCTCCAAATGTCTTGTGCACATATACCAGGGTGCTCCCGATAGTCTACGCAGACACCTTGACTAAAGGACACAGAGCTTTCTCAGATAGGATTTCGCAGCGATTCCATATACTGGGATCCTACATCTCCAGGCAGGTTTTCCCTATGAGAATGAATGAATAGAATTATTTCATTTCTTTTTTCTTCCATAAAACATTTTTGGCTTTGTGTCTCTCACATCCGATAGTATGGTGACAGCTTAAGTGAGATAAGAAGACTCAGCAGATTTCATTCTTTTAGTATGTAAACTAGGTTTTTTTTTTTGGGGTTTTAAAGTTTTTATTTACACACGGTTTACTATTTACAATGTCTCTATAAGGGATCGTCTCTTCAATGTGTGTCCGTACGGGTTTTTTTCTGTCTGTTTTGTTTTGATTAAGGCGACTGTCTAAAATCTACTCCCCTCTCGTCATCCATTCACTATACAGTGCGACCATTATTCGATTTCTAACAAAATACCTTAACACTAAAATATCGATCTTCTTCTATTTTCAAATAATTTCAAAGACTACAAATATTTGGAGTTTTTTCGGGCTCTAACTAATCTTTGGTTAAGTGTTTTTAAAGCCAGCGGAAAGAGATCTTAAGTCAGAAAAGCTGGGCGGCTGGTTTGAATTAGAGATGGAAGCCCACAGGAGTTGTACACGAAAACGATCTTAAGAAGCATGCAAACTCAAACACTGCCAAAACTTGCTTAGTCATAGAAAAATATAGAAAATTTAATAATTTGAAAGATGATGTCAGGCTACAAGGTAGAGAGAGGCGAGCTACTTTTACTCTGAAGCTACGAACCAGTAAAATAATTTTTAAAAACACAAACAGGAGGAAATCTAGGAAATCCAGGACAAATATAAGTATAAGTATAACCTCACACAGCACTGTTTGTTTTCTGCTCTGAATCATTTTGTAAAATTTTGGCAATTTAAGCACGGTCACATCTCTAATTTGAGTACCATTTTCTGGGAAAAAGTGTAAGGCCTGCTGCACACAGGCTTTACTAACCAACACCAGGGACTCAAACTAGAGTTCCCCAGCCATAGCCCCTAGGGGAACAACATACTCGAGAATTCACACCGAATGCTTGACGAAGTCATGCATCTCAGTGTGTTAGAGAGAGAGATACAGTCACATTTTCGCGCTCTTTTCTTGGGGAACACTGATTTAGTTCAGTGCCGGCCAAATGGAGAGACAAAAAAGTGTGCTTGTGTTGGTGAGCAAAAGAGCTCTTTCCAGACTACAGCCATTTTACAAGCAATTCAATGTTCACCGATTCACACAATCATGAGTTCGGCTCACGTTTGCGTAAAAACACGACTGACTTTGGCTCGTAGCTGTCCGGGTGTGATTTAAACGCATAGATCACGTAGGCGGTCTCTGTAGGCGCTCTACACAACAACATTTAGTAGTGTTAGTGTAATCCTTATTGTATTTTATATCATTCTGCTGAGTATTTCAATTTCTGGGACCACCAACTTTTAGTATCGCTGATATGTTTCCTGACCAGAGCCCCGCTCTTTCTCACTTTAGCTCCGTTTGAGCTATACCACTACAATAAACAAAAATACTTAAGCCTTCCACTTGATCCGAATTGTTCTCTCTCATGCACACATTTGTTCCGTTGAATAGATCCTTGCAGTTTGCCCAACCAGATTGTTAATCTGTGGTTCCTTGAAAAAGCTTTCACCATGAAAACTATTAAGAAATGATCCCTAGAGTTTTAGATTTAGGTCCGATTTCACATCTGCTAAGTTTTGTTAAATAGAAAATTAATTAAGTCTCCGCCACATAAACAAGCGCATAATCCCAAAAAAACAAAAAAAAATTAAAATTGTTCAAAAACTAATTTAACAAAAAATGTCCTGAAAATGTCCTTTTTTTTAACTAAAAGCACTTTATTTCAATTTAAACGAAACGAACATGTTTAATCTAATCCAATTTAGTATTTAAATGCTGGTGACTGTCAAAAAGTCTTAAAACTAACACAAAACATATCGTAAATTTATAAATTGCCAAAGTTTCTATATGTATTGTAAACTAAATTATATATATATATATATATAAAAATAGTAATCAACTAATCGATGTGTAATGTGTCTGTGTGTAAAAAAAAAAAACAAAAAACAAATGGGAAATGAATTAACTCAAATAACATTCCATGTTAATTTGCTGTCATCAAAAATGAAAATTGTTGAAATGTGTCAACAATTTAGTTAGCCAAATTATTTGAAACAATAGCAAAAATAATTGTGATGACAAAATACACTTTTATGTAAATAGAGCCCCACCCCCCTTCTCCCAACAGAGCAGCGCCACACAAAAATGCTTAAATTATCTATGCAATTTCAATTGACATGATTATCACCTTACAAAATTTTATTTTGATTTGTACATAAAGTTGAATACAAACTTAATTAGAGTTGAGTTGTCAACAGCAAAATAATAATAATACAACAAAAAAATGAGCCAATTTTAGCATTAAGCATAAAATAAACAAATAAAATATCAGTGGGCAAACATTTCACTGCTAATCGAGTCAAATTTAACTGCCTGAATGTATGAGTGTGCGTGCGATAGAGTATTAAGCCATATATAAATCAGCAATTGTTGTAAACCGTAACTGTTTTTTAAGTCTTATTTAATAACAAAGCCATTAACTGCAATTAACATCAGTTTCTATGGCATTCTCAAACGATTCAATATCCATAAATAAATGTGTGCTAAATCTAAGTGTAAATTATTTGTGTAATTAAAGCCACTTTTAGATGTATAAAACGAAACAAAACGAAATATTAATTTTAAATGCATTCAAATATATATACGATATACGATTATATGTGAAATAAAAGTTTAAAAAGTAATACGACAGCTGCATACTTAAAATTATTTACAAAAACAAAACAAACAAAAAGAGCAACAAAAACCTTAAGAAATTAACCATTTAAACAAAACGCCATAAAGTAACTTAAATTGAATTTAAGCAGATGCAAATCTTAAGCCACAAATAACTCTGTAAATATTTTTAAGTGTAATTCAATGTACGATACGAGTATATGTACCATACATGACACACAAAACAAAAAACAAAAAATGAGAATCAAACACAAATTATGAATGAAAAATCGTGGAAATGAATTAATAAAACATATTTGTTTCAAAATCCATTTTAAATGTGAGTTTGTGTGGTTGTTTTTTTTTAATAATGGAATTAAATTAGATCTAAAAGTGAGTAGGTTAGGTTGAGATGGCCTAGATAGGCCCATTGCGATACCATATAATTCCCTATTTAAGCTATTGTGACAACGTTAAGAATTCCAGTAGAGACGGAATCTCTTTCTCGGACACTTCCGAAAGGTTGAGTAGAAAGGGATGGCTAAGAGTTTTGAGTCTCCTTCTACTAAGAGCTGGGCAATGGCAAAGGAGATGCAGTAATGTCTCCTCCTCTTCCTCACACTTGCTTGCAGCTACTACAGAAGTCATTGTGAGCGACGCCCAAACGTGCTGCATGCCAGCCCCAACCAAAAGTGAGATTTTTTGCCTACTTTGGCGCAAAAGACTATTGATTCGTTTCAGGTTAAATGAGAACCACGTGATCCTAGCTACAGCGCAAACCGGTTAGTCCATCGTTTCATTCCTTATGATTAGCTTATATGAGGCGAAGGGCATCCCTATTAAGCTCTTCTTCGGGAGGAGCTGAATGGTAGTACCCTGTCTTGCCAGTTTGTCGGCTGACTCGTTACCCTCAATGTTACGGTGTTCAGGTACCCAGATGAGGTGGATACGGAGATGCTGAGCGATCGCATTTAAGCATCTACGGCATTCCGTGAGCGAGTCAAGAGCCCTTAGAGCTGCTTGACTATCTGAGTAAACTTATATGTTCCCTTCTTTGATCATGAGTGTGCTGAGGTATTTGGCGGACTATCCTGAATTGCCACCTATTCTGCTTGGTACACACTGCAATGATCAGGGAGCCGGAATGAGATTTCCGTATTTAAGTCGGTGGAGAAAACTCCTCCTCATACTTTGTCATTGAGCTTAGATCCAGCTGTGTAGGTATTGATGGCATTTGCTCTTCTGTGGGGCAAGTTATTCCATTCGCGTCTACTACTTAAGTTTCAAGTTTATCTTTTATGATGTTGTGGGTATACAATAGTCTGTAATGGCGGGAACCGAGTTTTGACTATTAAGTATAGTTGAGTGTCCTGAGTTAACCGCGTTCCAAGCTTGAGACTCTCTTAATCTCAAGGCTGTTATGCCCGCTAACTGTTTAGACTTCAAGTCTAGAGGAAGAAGATGAAATATGGTTTCAGTGCTTCCGTTGGGGTGGTTCGGATGGCGCCTTTCATACATATTTCAGCACTTCTCTGTACCTCGTGTAAAGTGCTCAGTACTGACTGTTTCCCAGGGTGCTGGCCACCATACTAGAACTCCATAAAGCGGTATGGCCAGTGAACTATTGATTAAGAAAATCCGCATTTACGGCTTACATAAGAAGAGGGCAATGGATGCTTTCTTTAATCGCTCAGAAATGTTGTCGTGCCAGAGTTTTCTGTCCAGTACGACGCCCAGGTACTTGGCAGTGTTTTTGAATTCCATACTCATATTATTTAATTTGGGAGGGGTAATAACTGGAACTTTGTATCTCTGTGTGAAGAGAACTAGTTCCGACTTTTTCGCACTTACACCCAGGCCGCAAGAAGACGCCTACTCAAAAAGTGCCGCCAGCGCGGTCTGCTTGAGGTCACCTAAAGTATGTAGAAAACTTGCGCATTTGAATATAGCCATGTCATCTGCATAAGCCACCACCACATGTCCCTCAGCCTCCATGAGGCGCAACAATTTGTTGACTGCTACCTAAGTTAGGATGGTAAACTTGTCCATAGTAAAGTCGGTTTGAAAAGACTGGATAAATGAATTTAAGATTAAGGAAGTACATTTTGGACACTTCACCTCAGTTCTTTAATCATTACAATTTAAGATTTAACAACAAAAATTTGCAAAAATTTTACTCAAGTCTTAAATCAGACCGCTTACATTCTACAAAAAGAGTGAATAAGTGAAATTAGCGCTTGTTCTTAGTGTAAGCAGTTACAGTTTGAATACTACAGAAGAAATCATTCTAAAACCAATATTATAATCTTGAAACGAGACGATACGGTGTCAGAATTCGACAGAGACGAGATAATCTTAACCCAAGATTATATTCTTAATTTAAATCTTAATCCAACAATATTGAATTAAGATTATTTATACTCGACTTTCAGATGAAACAATCTCATTTTTTAATATGAATAAAATGACAAAAATAAATTAAGTATTTTTTAGTTTTTGGCTGTTATGGGTGGGAGAAAGGCTGGTGGTGTGATTGGCTGGTTTAGTTAGTTGTTTTCATTTTTAACATTTTCTTCTTTCTGAAAAACTTATATAAATTATAAATTATTAATCCGCCGATACTGGGAAGTGAGCTGAGTACCTTCTGCGTACTGAAACACTGACACCACCGCATTACCATCGAGCGTCAACTGATAGGCCCTACCAGATGCAGAATAAGAGCAATGATTTTCGCAGCCTGAGTTCTTATACTACAACTGGCTGCGCTTAACATGACCCCCTACGGCAAAATCGACTAATTGGCCGTGCCAATGTGTTATTGAATGAAGAGGTCGTGGTTCAAGTCTCAGGAGGTGTGGCCCTTACACAGTTCAAGTTCAGAAATGTAGACTCCTATTGTCTGCACGCAGATCAAGTTTATTTTAAATTTTTGCCACGCCCCCTCACGCCCCCGCAATTTGGAAAAAACGTCATATCTCCTACAGTTTTGATGATAGATGGTTCGTACTTTCTAGAGATATCTAGTATTTTTTTATTTATCGATTTGCTGAAGGAATCGTTTCCACCACGTCACGAAAGCTTCATCTAGTTCAAAAATGAACTATATTCAAGATCAACTATCAGGAAATTCAGAAAAGTCAGTTAACTAAAGAACTAGATCACCATGAAGAACTGCAAAAGTCCCACTGCGTAGTATTACCTGAAGTGGCGCAAATGTATGTAACGAGGCAAAAGACGAATCATTTCGGAGCGATGTAAAGTAATGTTTGATGCTATGAAAGGAATTCGACGCCGATTCGAAAGTAGTCCATGAGGTCAATGTCACGTATGGCGTCTGTCCGTCCTGGTACGGCGTAGGTCCAATTCACCTAGATCTACGAGACTAGAATGAATGCTGGAGAGTCAAATCCAAATTTGAAATGTTATGACCGTCTGCTGGAAAATTGTCTGCACGCAGATCAAGTTTATTTTAAATTTTTGCCACGCCCCCTCACGCCCCCGCAATTTGGAAAAAACGTCATATCTCCTACAGTTTTGATGATAGATGGTTCGTACTTTTAGAGATATCTAGTATTTTTTTATTTATCGATTTGCTGAAGGAATGATAAAGATCGGATGAACGATACTCAAGTTATGAGCAAAAAACGGTCAGTTAACGCCCACCACCCACCCCACCCATAACCTAAGCATTGCGTTCAGCAGCAATCTTAGTGAGAGAGAGAGAGAGAGAGAGAGAGAGAGAGAGAGAGAGAGACTTAGAGAGCGCACTGCGTTGTGCGTTGTGTGTTAACTGGCCGTTTGACTCGTGACCAAATTCGAGCTGCGACATTAAGGGTGCAGAGTATGTAATAGTCGGGCTTGACCGACGTTTTCAAAAGTTTTGTTGTCTGATCTGTTTATCGTGATGAATTTCGAGTCATTTATGTTGGATTTAGTAATTGACAAATGTCTATTAATATCTGGCGGATAATAAATAGCCGAGTTAAAAAATGTTGCATACTTTTCGGCTGACCCACCTCAGGCATACAGGAAGGCTATTCATATACATTTGTTTCCATGACGTAACGGGTACTTATCGAAGTTCGGTAGTGAGAGTCCGACTTTAACTTACGCTACTCGTTATTTAGTAATCGTTATGTAGCTTCTCGTGAGTACAATCGTTCTCGAATTTTTTTCCTGTGTGTGGTTGCATTTTCATTCATTAAGACACTCGTATCAGTATGTAAACTTGACAAAAGCGTATCTTGGCATTGTCAATCGTATCGACTCCTTACCTGCAAAACCAAATTAATTCTGCATCAAGATTAAAGTAAGTACCAGCTGAAAAAGCACGGATGCTCTGTAAACTGAGAAAGCGTTTGTTTTTCGTATGACTCGGACTTTGAAAACTAATACTGATCTGGAATGTCCCTTGCACTTATAGCAATTCTGACATAAGAATGCATTAGTTGACTTGCAGTCGCTGGACGAAATCTACTAAAGTTCCCTAAATGGAGTGTAAGTGTCTAGTTTACAACCAGAAATGTAGCAGTCGCTAAAAACTTGCAACTGGTTGCACCTCCTATCCCAATCAATGTAATGAAATCGTCCATTTTACGCAGGCATGTCATAGGCAGGTGACAATTGTCTTAGGCAGCAGCCAATTGCAACCAAATTAATGTCATACGGCATAGGCGGGAGAGAGTTGTCCCTGCAGCAGCAATTTTCAAACATACCAGTTGACATTTGTGTGTTTGACAGTCTGTTTATGTCGCTGCTCAGTATAACAGTACATCGAAATCTGTCGGACCATTCGTTCGCTACCACTTAAATTTGAAATGGATTACAACAGCATTTTGCTTCAGTTTCAGGTAGAATATCAAGAAACCTAGGTAACGAATTGATATTTAGGGAATTTACTTTGTTGTGCGCATGGGCATTTGGGCAAAAGCTGTAAGCATTTCCAACAACTATTTACCCTGAACAAATTTTGTACAGTTTGCTCGACCCTGACCCTTTCCATGACAAAGTCGGGCACTAGTGCCCGAACTTATTTTGAAAAGAATGTGTGATAAAACATATGTATATGCACATTGTATGGAGAAAGAGCAAACTTCTTCAACTTTATATCTTAACGAAAAATCATTATAAATCGCGGTCCATTGAGGAATCTTTTTTTTCGTATCTTTTGACATTCAATTAACCTCTCAGCCAAAGGTTCATTAGCGGCCCATCTTGGAATATTTTTTTATTTTTAATATACAATACCAAAATGCAAAAAATTCTAGTCAAAGACTTAAAGGACCTAATGGAGTAAAAGTACAAACACCGAGAAAAAAAAATGCAAAAGCTGCAGGAAAATGTAGAATTTTCAACCCATAACGTTTCGTGTTGCTTTTCAACACGTCGCGTGTAGCTTTCTCATTTCAACACGATACATGTAGCTTTTCTGCACGTCTCGTTTAGCGTTCTCATTTCTACACGTTACGTGTAGCTTTTCTGCACGCCGCGTTTAGCTTTCTCATTTCTAAGAGATAGCACACTAAAAGATAACTAAAAGAACTCCCAAAATAAGTTCCCTGTTTCCTGAAAAGAAAACTCCCCACCGTTTACTTGCTTTTAAATTGAACTGTTGCACCATTTATACATTATTTTCTGTATTCTTCCATTTGAAGTAAGCAGAACACACAATAAACCAACTGGCCATAAACCCACTTCAATTATATAGCCAAAGCCACCAAGTTAACTTGTCCAGCTGCAAAAAGGTTCTTGCCATCTTCGTTTTTAGATGCTGCACAAAGAAAATTGGGTAATTTTTAGAAAATATTTCAAATACGTGAAAATGTGTTTCGTGAACGTGACGACACAATCATAAAAGCAGCGTACACACACACACACACCCAAAACGTTTAGCAGTAAAAAAAGAGAGGGAACTGAAGAAATTAAGGAAGCAAACCAGACATATATAAGTAAGTATGTAGGTGTGAAGTGTTAAGTGCAATGCTGGGAAATGCCAAAGCTGGCCAAATTAATTCTAGCTGTTTATGCTGCGGCTTAGTCGCTGGGGTGACAACAAATCTTACATCGTTGCCACGACTTAGCCATAAGTCGCAACTTTACTAATAGGCTGCCAACAGAAATAAGCACATTTGATAAATGCCACAACAAAAGCCAAAAACCTGCAGTGTCTTTGGTGGACCACAAATGAGCAGCCAAACAATGGACAAAACACCTGGACAAAGCGAAATGCCATTAAGCTCGACAGGCGCCTTGCTTTTTGGCTCCTATCAAATGTCACATAAATCAGATTTGTCATTTTAGGGCAGCAACAACAACAACAACAACAACAACATGGGGATCCATGTCCAATGCTCAAATTGAGCTCAAGTTGAGCCTAAGCTTCTTTCGGTCTATTTTTTTTTGCTAAGTGAAAATATGTGTTGCCTACTTTGCGGCTTTGCGGCTATAAAGCGTTGACAGGGGCCAAGGAGAGCTAGTGAAAGAGAGAGAGGCTTTATGCATATTAAGCTCAATTGTCTGAAGCTTAAAAGTTTTATGGTTGATTTCGCCTTAGATAAGAAGCCATAAATGTGGCGCACAGGTAAAGTTTCTGATTGCCTCTAATGATAAGTTAAACGATGCATCACAAACGTAAAAGGCAATAAATGGCCAATTAAGGCAACTGTTCAAAGTTGAAACACATTATGCGTAAAGGACATTGAAATTGCACAAGAATGAAGATAAAAGAGATTAGATTGATATTTTCATTTCAAAAATTAGGTTCTCTGTTACGCAGTTTAGACACAAATAAGAAATATGATATATGCTCTTCAAAGTATGCTACGTAAATGAAATGAAAATAACTCTGCTTCAGGGAAATAAGTATATGTGCAATGCATTAACGTTTGAAATATTAAATGTAGTTTTAACCAAATCAATTAGATCAAGTTTAATTTTAATTCTTAGACCTTTTTAAATAAATAACTTAAAATATATAATAAATTCTTAAATAAATGTTTGCTTATAAAAACAAAAATTCCATAAATAATGTTCTTCTTCTTCTGTGGTCCGATATTTAAATGACAGCCGCTTCAGAGTTTCGGACGCCGCTACCAATGCCCGTCAGAAGCCTCTGTTTCTTGCGAGCTGGTTCCCGTTGTTCAAACCAAGCTGGGCAATGTCTTTCCGCACTCAGTTTCTGTCCTCCCCTCGTGCCTTTTCGCCCCATGTCTTTATTCTTGAAATTGTACACCATTCCTGCAGGAGCTTGTTCATCCATAAGGGTAACATGTCCTATCCTAAGCTAGGCTGGTGTCCCCATAGAGCATATCACCGAAAAGTATCACCAAAAAATATTCGAGCGGTTCAACTCCGTACCGGTTTGCAGCCCTGGTTTGAAGTTCATTCATACCTAAGAAAAATGTTCCATTTGAAATGAAAATTATAGAATTTTAAACTTTGCAATTCATTTTAATCTGTATTCATGTAAATGTTGTGCAAAGTCTTAAAGGACCATTAGCATGATAATGCTCATAAGAACAAGCAACATCTTTTGCTTCTGCATTAAGGACAGGTGTAACATGCTGGGTTGGTGGGTTTAACTAGTTCTGGATAATAATATCAGCAGCTTCTAATTTAGCTTCGTTTGCTTCGGCTTGGAGCGCAGATTTAGCACCGACTTGGACTGCTTAGGCTTCAATGGGGTTGTAGAGGCAGCAGCGAAATTATCTGGTTACGATTTAACCACAATTACGCGATTCTTCTTGATTAGCTCCATTTGCTTAACTGGTTTCTTGAGCGTTTGGCTCTCGCTTCTTGAACGGCTTTTCCTCCTCTCTGTCTAAGTTTTGCCTTTCATCCATCAGCTTTGCAAATGTCATGGGCCTCAGCAAATAGCGACCTATTCACAAGCATTTTAGTTAATGTCAACCTATTCGTCTGGTTACTTACCATTCAATTTCTGTAAAAAGCACACTTGCAGCGTCTGTTTGACCGACTCCAAAACAATTTCACGTAATGTGGCTGGTGTCTTCAACACTTTCAGTGCGTGCACAACAATGGGCCCATTAAAGTTCGGCATGTTTAGTGCTAGATATTTTAAGTGTAAATATTGTATGGGAGTGAAAAAAAGTTATTAAAAAACCGATATAAATACACTGAAGTGTTAATGTACGAAAGTTGTAGTTTATACCGAAATGGTTTCAAATGTATTTGACAAAGGGGCAAGTGTTTGCTGTATATTTTTGAAATTTATATAATTTTTTTTTTTGGGTATTTTTGGAAACTGATATTGACAAAAGAGCTGCGAGGGGTTGTCGATTAAAAAATTTGAATTTACATTTTCAAAGGTTGAACATTTATTGGAAAGGTTGGTTTATGTCATTTATTTATGAAAAACAATTTCGGTCAAATGACTTGGCAGTTGCCCATTCGATCCACACAATTTTTAAGAATTGTTTTTCAATTGTTTCGGCACGTATGTCAGCAATAGCACCTCTAATCTCATTCTTCAACTCATCAATTGTTTCAGGATTGTTTGCATAACATTTGTCCTTGACCGCTCCCCAAAGATAATATTCTAACGATGTCAGATCACAGCTTCTTGGCGGCCAATTCCCATCTCTATATTTGAGGATTATTCGATTTTCGAAGATAGGGTGCAGAAGATCGATTGTGGCGTGCGCTGTGTGGCGCGTAGCGCCGTCTTGTTGAAACCAAATATCGTGCAAATCTTCCGCTTCAATTTCCTCGAAGAACCAATCACTTAACATTCACCATTCACGGTCACGGTGGGTCCTTCTTCATTTTCAAAGAAAATGGACCAATGATGCCTCGAGACCAAAATCCTCACCAAACAGTGACACGAGGTGGTTGCATTGGCTTTTCGACGACGATATGCGGATTTTCTGTGCCCCAGATGCGACAATTTTGTTTATTTACATAACCACCGAGGTGTAAATGTGCTTCATCCAAAAAGATGATTTTTCGGTCATATTCACCATCTTCGACCAAACGATCTTCCGCCCAATTCGGATGCTCAATTGGCTTTAGCTGCTGCACCAATTGAACTTTGTATGGCTTCATGGCAAGGTCTGTATTCAAAATTCGCATCGGAGAAGTGCGCGAGATGTCCAATTGTTGAAATCGATGGCGAGTTGACGACGATGGTTGTTTACTCACATTTTTAGTATTCGCAGCAATGTTTTCGGTCAAGCGCACCGGACGAGTACGAACACGGGTTGGTTTATCCACCAACATTCCAGTTTCACGAACTCGCTACACAAATTGATCCAGATATTGAGTTTTCGGAACATTTTTTTGGTTAAATTATTTTTTCAAATTTCGCACAGTTTGAGTCGAGGACTCACCACTTTGGAAATATGTTTTTAATATTTCGCAACTTTATTTAAGCCAATAGTGACCCATTTCGTAAATGTCAAAGTTCTTAGTAAATATTAGTCGCTTTCCGAATGACATTTGACGTTTTTAAAGTCAAATTATGAATAATTAAAATTCCAAACACTAGAAGGACAACCCTTCAATATACTGTACCTAGTTTCCTAGTGTAGTTTTTATCTTTTCGAGAACAGTTGTCAAACAGTTGTTCCATTATCTCAAAATATAAAGAGTGCAAAAATATAAAGAGAATATATGAAGAGATGAGTGCACCAAAGGTATTAAGTTTGTGCAAAAGCATATAACAGGGAGAAGGAATTATTTCCGACTCCATGAAGTATGTAAATATATTCTTGATCAGCATCAACAGCCGAGTTGATATAGCCATGTCATCTCGGGTTCATTAAACGAGAAATTTAATGACCCCAACGTCACTAAGCAACTGTAAGTCTGTTTCCTTATTGAGACCAATACTTGAATGTGGGTCGTGTGTCTGGTCTCCATACTATCAAAAATATTAAGATCAACTGGAATCGGTTCAGAAACAGTGCTTAATTTTCGCTCTCCGAGACTTAAACTAGGAACCTTCGACCCATCTTTCTCCTTACGACGACAGATTACGCCTAATCAACCTGCCTTCGCTTAAGAACCTCAGAACTAGCCATGGTGTCATTTGTATACATAAACACCTGTCAGGAGAAATCGACTCTATCGCTTTGTTATTTAAGATAAGTCTTCAACGCGTTACTAGAAACTTGTATCCTATTTATCTACAGCCTTTCCAAACAAACTATGCTCACCACGAACCTTTTCGAAACATTTGTTTAAGCTAAGGTAACTTTCATTATCATTCTATCTCATCTCACTCCTCCTTGCTTGTAATAAAATATGATTTATTGTCGTTTCTAAGTAGGCCTTGTTAAAGTTAAAAAGAACATTGTTAAACTATAAACTAAATAAAAAAAATGTCCGTCTGTCTGCGCGTATGAACGAAAAGATCTCAGAAATGGTAAGTGATAGAGGTTTAACATGTATGACACATAAACTTCTTATGCTTTCAGGCAGATCAAGTTTATTTTCAATTTTCACCACACCCCCTCCCGACCCCGCAATTTGTAAAAATCGTCATATCTTCCTCAGTTTTGTAGATTGATGGTTCGTACCCTCTATGCATATTTAGTAATCAGTATTATGTATCGATTTGCCGAAGGAGTGACAAAAAACCGGATGAACGATAGTCGAGTTCTACTGAAAACAAACAATTATGATGGGTAACACTTCACACACTTTACGATATTTTTTTTGGCCACTTTTTGTGGCTTTTAACTTAAATTGATCAGATATATACAAACTTTGGGGGTACACTGAGAAAAAAAATCAATCTAAAATCTAGATTCAAAATCTCCTTTTCAGAAACCCTGCAATCTTATAAAAACAAGATTGAAAAACCTTGAAATGAGCTTAGAAACCTTAAAAACAAGATTTATCATCTCGCAACTTATCAACCATCCTACAGTTTTCTGTAATGCTTCAGTTGCAATTTTTTTTGATATATATACATTTATTATTCTAAAAAAAACAAAATAAATCATTTTCGGTTGCAATGGGACTCGAGCGACGACCTCTTCGTTCAATAACACATTGAAACGGCCGATTAGTCGATTTTGTCGCAGGGGGTCAATTGTTAAACGCAGCCAGTTGCAGTATAAGAACTCATGCTACGAAAATCTCTGCTCTTATACTGCAACTGGTTGGGCCTAACAGTTGCCGCTCGATAGTAAAGTGGTGGTGTCAGTGTTTCAGTGCGCAGAAGGTACTGAGCTCAAGTCCCAGTATCGGCGGATTAATAATTTACAATTTTTATAAGTTTTTTAGAACGAAGAAAATGTTAATAATTAAAAAAACTAACTAAGCCAACCAAATCAAGATCACCCTTTCCTCCCACCCATCACCTAAAAATTAAAAATTCTTAATTTATTTTTGTCTTTTTTTCATATAAAAAAATGAGATTGTTTCATCTTAAAGTCCAATTGTTGGATTAAGATTTAAATTGAGAATATAATCTTGGGTTAAGATTATCTCGTCTCTGTCGAATTCTGACACCGTTTCGATACGTTTCAAGATTATAATCTTGGTTTTAGATTGATTTTTTCTCTGTGTACTGAGTATGTTATAGTCGAGCTTTTTCCTTTCTTGTTTACTCTATTCTCGGTCAAAATTGTAGCATATTTTTGTTCAGGAAAACATTTCTCGCTTTTAAAGCTCTTAGCACATCAATCTGTAGTCGAATGGACCACATTCATTTGAAAATGAAAGGTAGCCTCACCTACGATGTTTGCTTTGTTGTTTTTCAACGTGAATTATGCTTTATTTCCTTCTCGAAGTCGAGATCAGCCATGCTCCCATTTTAATTTTTCAAACATTTTTGCTATTTGGGAGCAAATCTGGTCCATAAACCGGTTTCAGATTGCAAAATATTTGCGAAAGTGAAAATAGTAGCAAGGCCTTTTATGTCGATTTTTGGTATGATTTCTAACACGCATCTTAAATTTGTTTTCCCCGACATAATTTTGAGCAAGTTTAAAGTGATTGGGTCGAACCAACCCCAAACCTTTTTTCATATATAGGAGGTCCGGTTCGGGAAGTTACAAACTTAGAAGGTTCGGTTCACAGTCCGGTTAGGGTCCCTCCCCAAAAACCCAAACCGAACCGGTTCTTAGGGGTTTGGACCGGTGTGCAGCCTTGAGGCAAACTTTGTGGGGATCAGAGTATATTATAGTCGGGCTTGACCGACTTTCTTACTTGTTTTCTTCTGTACTTCTTTACTTTTTATACTCTGTACCGAAGGTACATAGAGTATACTAAGTTTGTGCAAAAGTATGTAACTGGGAGAAGGAATCGTTTCCGACCCTATAAAGTATATATATTGTAGCATGCAACGTACACGGGTATACGCGGCAATGTTGTAGAGCAGATGTGGGTGTAGGAGCGATTACGGAGCACGCGCTAGCTTCCGGCTTGTTCTGGTCGGCAACGGGGGGGTGCGACAGGAGAAAACCGCTGCTCTCTACGAGCTCTTGTTTAGGCTGAATTTTAATTTTGATTCGCGTGCTACTGGTTCAGTTTCAGCGGCAGATCAGCAGATCGACCTCCTTTCAACGATTATTACACAAAGGACAGGGAAAGAGAGGGAAATGGAGAGCCAAATTCGAGGAAGATATAGAGAAAGAGAAATATAGAACGAGAGAAGGAGATTGATAGATAGCCAGAGAAAGTTGACGGGAAAGTTCTGGGAGTCTCAAATAAGGCGAAGAAAACAAAAATTGGATGACATCTCCGGATGTGTTGGCTAGCGCAGTCAGGTGTTATGCGTCGCTAGCTATCCCCACCCAACCATGGTCGTCAAGTTGCATGTTGTGAAAAAGAACGACCCCTTTAATATCCAGAAACGATCATCACATTGGTTTACTAAAGCGAGGCATGGCTTCCAAAAACAGACACTTTAGTTCATCTTCAAGGTTCTAATATTTATTCACAATTTTAACGATATCTAACCTATTTTCTACTTTCATGATTATCTGCTCAAACCGAAAACTAAATTTTTATCCAGCGAAATATTCAAAAATTACAATAAAAAGAATAGCTGAAAAATTAACATTAAAAGTGATATGTAAAGTGTAGACAATATAAGTAAATTAATGTAGATAGGGTATGTAAATAATTTAGCTCAGCATGTAGATAAACTGGCCTATGTAAATAATAAGGGTATAGAACTTTAATGGTATTATTTGTAGATATTAGTTAGGCAAGAATATGTATTAGTTTCAAATGTTTAAGAATGTGATATGGAAGTTTCTCTCAGTGTAAGGCAAACAGAGTTTAAGTAGTTAATCATACTTCTTCTTTATACTAGTGTTCTCTTTTCAACGATATTGGGAAGCAAAAAGTACAAAATTTAATAACGGACCAGCAATGCCAAATCAATAATAGCGATTTTGCCAACCACAAACACATTTATTTTCACTTTAATTATGGGTTTATATCCATGACTAGATCAGCAGTCGATCGCTGCTTAGGCAATGCGTTTGCTTATCAGTGGTTGGGACAGGCAAATCGAGGCAAAAGGGAAACAAAACAAATAGCAGAAAAAAGCCATAAAAAGCTTAACACACTTACCACTATCCAATTCCCACGCCGAAAGTACTTTCGCTGGAGGCACTGGAACTTAGCTTGAAGGTGTAGGATTATAATAATTAATGTTCACAACTAATATTGGCTAACTCGCTCCTCATTCTCGATCCGAATTTTAAATCCTTTTCAGGTTGGCAGGCATTTTCCTCTTGAGTTTTGATTTTGCTTTGTTTCGCTTTGCTATATGTTAGTCACTTGATTGGTGTTGGAAGGGCTGCCGCATTTGAACAAACAAAAATTGATCGCAAGATTTTTATCTCCACTTCACTTCCATTTTCACATATACCTCAATTCTAATTCTTGTCGAGCACATAAAATTAGCAAACAAAAACAAAAAAAATTCTATTATTAATTCTGCTGCATTTCGGCTTCGCTACTCGCGAGACTTCGGACACTTTTTTTGGACAGGCCATCTACCCTGTTGTTGTGCGCTCCAGGCAATCGCGTCTGATAAACTGAAACAGCGTGGAGATCAGAACGAAAACGAAGTGGCCGGAGCTTGCCTTTGCACTTCTCAATGGGGCTGGGATTGAAAGCTTGATCTGGAGCTTTTTTGTTTGTTCGTATGGCTGATCACCATTGAGGCGTCACCTGGACGTTGGGGCAGGTCAGCTGCGCTCACCCCAGGGGCCGCTCCCTACAAAAAAAAAATGCGAGAGCACAAAATGAGTGTCTGCTGCTAAATCACAACGAGTTCGATGGTGGAGCCTTACCCTTTTATCTTCGGGGATTGGCACTTTATATATATCGGTGAACTCCAAGTGCCGATTGAACACAAAAAACATATAAAAATTATTCCGTCGCCTTTCTTCTTATGCTTCGTTTTGCAATTACACTGATTTTAAGAAGCTTTGGCTATTTGTATAGCAACAAGAAAATTGCACACAGACTTTTGTTCCACTTTACTCTTTTTGGGTTCTGGAGCTGCTGGACGATGATGTGTTCGCACTGACTATTCAAATAGAAGAGACGGAAGCGGAATTTGGCCAAAGCCACCTAACCTTAAGCCGGAAATCTATGGCACATGAAATTGACATCCCGCTGTCACTAACTATCGAGTTATTTGCGAAACACCTCTGATGAGCACTAATACTTATCGATATAAACTTTAGTATTTTTATTTAATTTTATAATTGAAATTTTATTTAATTAACACAACTTCATCCATATGTTTCTTCATGTTATTTTCACTCTTTTGAGTTACTGCCATGGTTTTGTTCTTTTATTTCTACTTTTTCTGGTTTTTTTTTTTTTGTTTTACTTCTACTCTAGATTCTATTATTTAGCATCAGTGTGGTCTGCTTTTAGGCTTAATAGTTTTTCTAAATTTTGGTCGGACCAAGCGCCACTACAATATTCTTGATCAGCATTAACAGCCGAGTCGATATAGTTATGTCCGTCTGTCCGTCCGTCCGTCTGTCCGTCCGTCCGTATGAACGAAGAGATCTCAGAGATGGTAAGAGATAGAGGTTTGACATGTATTGGACATATATTTCTTATACTTAATACTCAAGTTATGAGCAAAAAACGGCCAGTTAATACTTTTTTGTTCTTTACTTCTTCGTTATTTCTTTCCATTTTTTTAGTTCTTTACTTCGGTACTTCTTTACTCTTTTAGTTCATTACTTCGTTACTTCCTTAGTTATTTACTTCTTTACTTTTTTACTTCGTTAAGTCTTTAGTTCCTCACTACTGTACTTCCTTACATTCTCAGTACTTTACTTTTCTACAACTTTTCTTCTTGAAAAACTTAAGAAGTAAAGTCCTTTAAGCAGTTAACAAATGCTTCACTTTGTAACTTCATCTCGCAGCTCTCATCTTCGATTAAGTTAGAACCTGAGCAAAAAAAAAAGATGAACAAAAATGAAACGGTTAAGCAATTGTCAACTGGCAATCTCAGAGTTTGCTATGGCAACTTGAACATATTTTTGCTAAATTGTTTGCTACATTTTGTATGACTTTTTGACAGTTCAATTGCGCGTATCAAAAAATCAACCATTTCGATTTTTTCCACCATTTGACTTAACATTAAAGCTTGTCCAGCTTAAAAGGGCCTCCGGCCAACTGCTGTGGCATTTGCACATCACGTAACTGCAATGACATGAAATCATTTCCATTTTCATGTCTAAAATGCCTTTTAATGGGCGGTGGTGCTGGTTTGGGGAGGGAGGACCATGCAGGCCAGCAAAATGTTTTGCAGAATCTATATAATTTATGTGTCACAAGGCGCAATGCCCAAATTATGTGCCAGAAATTGCGAAGCAACCATAGAGAACGGCACATGGAAGAAAGCAATTGGCAGGCAGCATTTTATATGAGTAATTTGATTTTGCCACGCATTTTTATTGCAATAGAACAACAAGAATTATGATTATATCCATTCGCTGGGCAAGTCTGTTGATGTTATTGCTGGCAGACTCTGGACAGCACATACAAACATATGTCTATGTACGAGCCGCTCCTGGACATGCGTAAAAAACAAGAAGATCCAACTCTCTATATGGACAAAAAACGAGGCAAAACAACACATAAACAATAGGCAATGCAATTACGTGACAGTGACAAGGACACAATGACAATGGGAATTGGACTGGTTCGCAGGCAGCACGTATTTTACCAATGGGGTGTGGCCAATGGACACTGGCAGACACTTTTATTGCAAATCATTTCAAATGCTGCAAATGATAACAAAACAAAAACAAAAACAAAGAACGAACCACGGCACAATAAAGGCAAGGGCAAACGATAAGCCAGCCGACATGACATTGTATTGAACTGGAACTGCCATTGGGATGTTCAGTGTCCTGTGTCCAGTGTCCTGTTGCATGGAAATCGATTCAAGGTGCAGTCAACGTGTTGTCATTGTCTGTCGTTCAGGTAATGGATAAGCAAGTATTGCGAAAAGAAAGGATAGAGTTGATTATGTGAGTGTAATTTAATGGAGTAGTTTTTTCTTGGGAATTGCAGGCCAAACAGAATAATTCAATCTTTTCCATACAAAAATAGAAACAAATGAAAACAAATGTTTTTGTTTAACCTGATGAAAAAAAACTGTGGTTTGTCAGCCCATAAAACATAAGGAAAAAATATTGTAAATTGTGATATTAAAAGAAAACATTTTAAGGGTCATTTTATTGCCAGAAAATATTGCAATATTTTTGTGCTACTTTTACAGCCAGACATAACCAAAGTTTGCAAACTTTATTTGCCTTAAAATTAATCCAATTGAGTGAGAAAATTGATTGTAAGCTATTGCAGCTTCAAACATAAATTGGAGCCATTAAAGGTATACTAAAAAACTTTCATTAGGGAAATAAGTATATTTGCATACATATTTTCGTGTCTCTCTTGCTCAATAGTAACGATACATTGGTTTTGAGGTACGGAAAAGTCTGTTGTTGCAATCCATTTTAAGAATGCTTATGCTAAATTCTTCTTTGTGCACCATTCTTAGTACAGTTTTCACACATTTGCGTGCGGTGATTTTTATTTTTTTAGGAAATAAGTATATGTGCAAACAGAAATTAGTGTACATTTGACGGTCAGCGTGACACAAAGTGGAGGTTTCGTGAAAAATTATGTTTATAGAAAACAATTTCAAATAGTTAATGAGACAAGACATTTTTTCAAAAAATCGGAAAACTTCAAGAATCCATTACAAGAAAACCCAACCAGGGTTTTTTAACTACAATAGGTACCTTTCAAATTTTGTTGGTCTCATTGGTATCAAAATTTGGTGGTGCTCTGTGTATTCAGTTGCCTGACAGTGAATTGATAGAACTTGCAAGTGACCTTTATGAAGATAGATGAATATTTCAACAGAACAACGCTTACAACGCTCCAATCCACACTTCATGCGTCACAAAGACTTATTTTTTAAAAAAAATAACATTTCTAGAGTTCTCCGGGGAACCCTTTCAGCCTGGGTTTACAAAACTAGAAGGCAGTTTGACTCAATTAATCAATTAAAGGACGCTTTGGTTGCAGAATGACAGTTAATAAGCAATGTAACTCTTCAAAATCTTATAGATTCTAGGCCAAGTCGCCTCAATAAAGTGTTTGAAGCAAAAGGGAAACACATTAATTATTAAATTTGTCCAAAGTTGAAACTAAAATCAAAATTATTAAAACTAATAACAAAAAAATGCACGTATACTTATTTTCTAAGAACATTATTGACTTGGTATGATGAGGACTGCCGCAACGCTACTGCAGAGAAAGACTGTAGCGTATCACCAATAAAGGAAATATACAAACGCTTGAGCAGATGAAAGGTTGTCTATTAAACGATGCACGCGCTGGCTCCGGCATTCGGTTAGTCGTGCGTTTTGCGTGCTTAGGTAAAGCACTTTTTGTTTTAAATGGTTAGCATGAAAATACAGTGGACGATCGCAAATTAGAACCAGTTGGTTCCTGGGGCAGTTCTAATTTCTAAAAAGTTGTAATTTCTGGACGCATTTTTGAAATGTCGTATAAGGCAAGAAATGGTTTCTTTTGTGCTAAATATGCTTCGAAGGGAATGTAATTTTAATTAAAATTAATTTGTTTTCAACATGAAAAAAAAATAATATTTCATTCATTCATAATTGAGCAACAAAAAGGCTTAAATGACTTTTATTTAAAATTATTTTTCTTTTATTATTTAAAGTTATCATGCTTACTGTAGTAGTCTGTTATGTTAGTTTGTTTTTTTGTTTTCGTTAAATTAGACAGCACAATGTCTTTACGGAGCTCCAAAAGATTAGCCATGTGCTTACTATTATGCGTCTCACTATTTTTGCACCATTTAATCAAATTATTGACGCTTTCCATTGCCATACCATCTGAAGGTGTTTGAGTGCTATCGACGTCGGCGTCTTCCTGGTCATCTGAAGCCACATCTTCGCTGTTGACTTCCTGTTCCACAAACTCGTCTTCATTCCACATTTCGATTCCTCTATACCGATGGAATTTCGCTGGTCAATAGCATCTAAGAGAGTTTGATTAGTAGGCAGAAGTTCATTACAGTCCCGATTATTTTCTGTCAATTGTGCTAGCGGCAGATCATGGTCGCTGTAGTAGTGGTCTGCGTCCCAGTTTAGTAACTTGGACCATGAATTTCGTTAAACGGCAAACCAAAATAAAAATTCACCAGAAATTAAAAAAAACGCTCTTAAATTAGAACCGCGGTTCTAATTTCAGAGCGTTCAATGAAATAAAATAAATAAAGTTTTAGGCACACATTAACCTGCAGTTGGATATTTTATTATTGGCAGTACTCATACTTCAATTCTTTTCATTTAATTTCATTTTTCATTTCGTTTCTTTTTCATTACTTCATTGCATTTGCTGTTCAATTTCTCCTTGCTTTGATTTTTGAGAGCGAAAGAAAGCAAATTATGGGTTTTTTTCTATTAAACACTCATTTGATTCCAATTTTTTTCCAGCCACCAAAAGAAGGAAATGTATGTATGTATGTAAAAATTTCACTTCGGTGGATGTATGCAGGAACAGCAAAAAAAAATGTAACAAAAATGATGCGGATCGTATGCCGGCTTGGGCTATGCCGCTGACGATGGTCTTCAATCTCTCACGCTTTCTGCTTTGTCCGTTCTTTCCCGCAAGCTCTCCGTTTTCCCGCGATCTTCGCACTTTTCCGACTTTTAGCGCGCAAACTGCGAATTTTCCTGGTACGATTGAAGGACAAGCTTGACGTCGATGTCGCGTGATCGGCCTCTTCACGTGCACTAGATACTTGCTCTGGTCCAGGCAAAGTTTTGCCTTCTCCTTTTTGTGCGTCTAATACGTAAGTCGAGAGCAAGGCGTGAGAACCACCAAATTGCGCTCTTGATTAAACGAAAGTTGCTCTTAACTTGAACAAGCCCTTGGTTCTTCAAACTGCTCGCTAGGTTATATTGAAAACAAGCTAAGCCAATGCCTTTTTCTCTTAAAAAATTATGCGGCTTGCAGGGCGATGCCTTAAAATTGGACCTCGAATAAAGCGCCAAACCTGCAAATAGAGGATTGCGAGCCAAAAAAAAATCTATCTAACTTCGCTAGTCCCTTGCACATGTGGAGAGGGTTTTACTTACCCTACGGATCGCTAGATCAATTTATATTCAATTCCAATTGGCTGGCTGATATTTCTGTTGTTAAC
This sequence comes from Lordiphosa magnipectinata, assembly GCA_037044535.1. Lineage (NCBI taxonomy): Eukaryota > Metazoa > Arthropoda > Insecta > Diptera > Drosophilidae > Lordiphosa > Lordiphosa magnipectinata. The sequence goes on along the minus strand of JBAMBO010000007.1, from coordinate 31,463 downwards.
TGGCACACGCGAGTATTTTAAACTTAACTTCAATTCACAAAGCGGAGGCACTTGATGAAATACTTATAGGCTAAAGAACAACAAATCAGCTGTCGCTGATGACCTGCCCGCTGAGTTGTTCAAGGCAGGAGGCGAGGAATTGGTGAGGTGTATGCACCAACTCCTTTTGCCGAATATGGTCCGACGAAAGTAGGCCCGACGATTGGAATCTAAGTGTACTCTGCCGAATTTCTTAAAAAGGAGACCCATCAGTTGGCGCCAACTATCGTGGGATAAGTCTCCTTCCCATTGCTTATTTGGTTCTGTCGTGTATTTTTTGTGAATGTCTAAAGCCGCTAATTAGCACTCTGATTGGACCTTAACAGTGTGACTTTAGACCTCACAGACCAGATATTCACACTGCTGCACATGCTGGAGAAGACCCATGAGACAAAGATCGACACCTTCCATCTTTTTGTTGATTATAAAGCCGCCTTCGACACACCGAAAAAGTCAAGATTCTTTAAAGACCTGTCTACCTTTGGTATACCAGCAAAGTAAGTTCGACTTTGCATGATAGCGTTGAGAAGCATGCAAAGCTTCGTCAAAATAGGAAGGAACCTCTCCGAACCATTTGATATCAAAAGAGGTTTTAGGCAGGGTGATACCCTATGGTGTGACTTCTTTAATCTGCTGATGGAGTATATACTGCGCCAGTGCCCAAATGCCAACAGATAGGGCACCATCTTTCGTATAGATTTAATGCTAATTGCATAAGCCGATGATATTGACATTATCGGCAAAAACGAACGGGCAGTAAGCAGGGCGTTTTCAGAGATAGAGAAGCAGTCTAAACTGATGGGCTTAGCGGTAAACGGGGACAAGACGAAGTACCTAGTATCCACGGACAAGAAGTATACGCGTCTTGGACCATTTGTTACTATGGGGGAGTACAACTTTGAGGTTGTAGAGGACTTTGTCTACCACGGGACGATGATTACCGGCGATAACAACATCAGCCTGGAGATCCGAAGAAGAACTACTCTTGGAAACCGATGCTACTACGGGCTCAGTAGGGAGTTCAAGAGCAGAGCCTTTTCTTGAAGAAAAAAAATAGCGCTATACAAGTCGCTCATCATCCCAGTCCTGCAATACGGCGCAGAAGCATGGACAATGACAGCAGCGGATGAGGAGGCGATTGGCGTTTTCGAGCGAAAAATCCTTCAGAGGATATATGGACCTTTAAAAGTTGACGATGGATACCGCATTCGAATAAATCACGAACTGTATGAGCTCTATGGGGACACCAGCCTAGCCTAGGATAGGACAAGTTACCCGTATGGATAAACAAGCTCCTGCAGGAATGGTGTACAATTTCAAGAGGAAAGACATTGGGAGAAAAGGTACGAGGGGAGAACAGAAACTGAGATGGGAAGACCAGGTGCGGAAAGACATTGCCCAGCTTGGTCTTAACAGCTGGAACCAGCTCGCAGGCTACAGAGGCGACTGGTTGCCGCATTGGTAGCGGTACGGTAGAAGGTACAAATACATAGGTGCATACCGTACCCAGATCCAGTTTGTTTCAGATTTGGAAAATTTTTCCTCCTCCTCCTTATTCACCGCGGAAAACTGTCAGAGCCTCATTTTTATACCCGTTACTCGTAGAGTAAAAGGGTCTACTAAAGTCGTGCAAATGTATGTAACAGGCAGAAGGAATCATTTCCGACCATATAAAGTATATATATTCTTGATCAGCATCAACAGCCGAGTCGATATAGCCATGTCCGTCTGTCCGTCTGTCCGTCTGTCCGTCTGTCCGTCTGTCCGTCCGTCCGTCCGTCTGTATGAACACCTAGATCTCAGAGACTAGAAGAGCTAGAGCAACCAAATTTGAAATGTAGACTCCTATTGTCTGCACGCAGATCAAGTTTATTTTCAATTTTTGCCACGCCCCCTCACGCCCCCGCAATTTGGAAAAAACGTCATATCTCCTACAGTTTTTATGATAGATGGTTCGTACTTTCTAGAGATATCTAGTACTTAAAATTATTTATCGATTTGCTGAAGGAATGATAAAGATCGGATGAACGATACTCAAGTTATGAGCAAAAAACGATCAGTTAACACCCACCACCCACCCCACTCATAACCTAAGCATTGCGTTCAGCAGCAATCTTAGTGAGAGAGAGAGAGAGAGAGAGAGAGAGACGAGTTAAAAAATGTTGCATACTTTTCGGCTGACCCACCTCAGGCATACAGTAAGGCTATTAAACATTTGTTTCCATGAGTAACGGGTATATCGAAGTCGGTTAGAGCCGACTTTAACTTACGTTAAAGTTTGAACTCTGAGATTGTAATGGACAATCGCTCCAGAATAACCGGAAAGCAGACCATGTCAAGAGGAACTTAGTTTCGGAGAAGCGCGTCGTTCGGGAACATCGGAAACGGACAGCAAAACAGCCTGGGGGGGTTCTTTTCCTTTCTCTTCACTTTCTCCTGACTTTATATATTTATTTGATGTATCCATAGCCAATAAACATTTAGAAAGAATAGACGAAAGAATTTAAGAAAGAGTATAGAAGGAGCAGGAGTACCTCTAACATGTCTTCGAAGTGTTGCTAAGATGTTGCGGCAACACGGCGTCTTTACCCACCCTACCTTTGAGTTCTCCTTTCGCCGAAGTTAGTTGGAGAACTCCCCATAACGTAGTTACCCCTTCATCTTACATCCAGGAAACAACAACAAAACTTTAGCTTTCCATATTTAATTCACAATGATTCAATTAAAGATATAAATGGGAGTTTCGCCACGAGAATTCGTATTCTTGAACTTTTACTTCAATTTAGATTTAAAAATTTGCGAAATTTAAAGTAGGCATAGTTTAATTATGATAAAAAGAGCTTATAATGGAAGGGATTATATTAAATAGGCATTTGCTTTTCTTCTAAGCTTCAAGCCTTTACCGAATAAAGAGAATGTGCAATATTATACGATAATAATTTTGTTTTGTTTTACGAAAAAGAAAAATTCATTGTTAGGGCATAATTATTTTTGAGATGTAGCTAATTAGAAATTAGTTTTGCTTGCTTGTGGCTTTCGTAACTTTTCTTATTCAATTATCATTATATCAAAAAGAAAATTAGTAATTCAAGTTCAAGGTCTCAAGTCGTCGTAAGATTCAAGCAACTCAACACAACTCAAAGGGTATCAGCACATCAGCTGTTATGTTTGGTTGACCCAATTACAAAACTCACTCAAAATTACCAAAACGGAGTGCAATGAACAGCGAATCTCATTGATAAAACTTCTGTCAACTTTTCACTCATTTTTTAGTCGCTCTTTCCAAGCATACACTCAAAAGAGATCCATAAGTCACTCAATGATATTCACTCAATTTTGTTACTGTTGCTAGTGGGTTTCTGTTTGTTGTTGTTGTTGAATCTCGCGAACGCACTTAGAATTTTTGGTAGGTTTGTTTTTGTTTTTTCATTTTTATTGCATAGTACTCATTTGATCAATATTTAGTAACAGCGTTTAGACCGACGATCACTCACCCAGACATACTGCAACGTCGATGGAGGCCTCCTCGATGATGGTTGATATGATATTGGGGCTAAAGATGGGTTTTTTTTTTAAAAGATGAATTAAAAGGAGTGTGCTTGACCAAAAACAAGACCAAAAGAAAGAGTTTACAAAACCAACTTGAGTATGTGGTGCCAGCAAGGGCTCGATTGTGCTTTCAATTCTTTTACTTTTTTCTCAATCTAATTTGCACTTGCTCATTATTCGCGACACTGACTCGAATTCGGTAGTTTTGGCTTTTTCTTTTGACTCGATGTAATGAATTTATGGAGCTGGGAGGGATTATTGATGATTTTACAGTTTTCTGCTTGTGCAAGACAATCTGACTTGTTTGGTCAATCACTTTGATTCACTTTATAGGTGCGGTACAGGGTATTTTGCAGTCGGGGTACTCGACTGCAGCACTCTTACTTGTTTTTAAAAGCATGGAATATTTAAAAATACGAGGGTGTAGGTGGGTACAAAAAAATTTTGTTGATTTTTAGTTTTGTAAAACATTTTGTCGGATCTGTCAAAAGTTTTACAGGATGATCTAAGACCATAATAGAACGTTTAAGATAATAAAACAAAATGGAAAAAAATGTTCGGAAAGTACACATTCGGTACCTAATTTTCCCAATCCCGCCACTTCCTCTCTCACCCCTCACCCTGCACTCAAAATCCCGCATAAAGCTATACCACAATTATCGGCACATGTGCGCGGCATTATGCAAAAAATGTATAGCGGAAACATTTAGGTATTGAGCATGGCACTAAAAATTGCCATAAAATGTTTGGGCGGACATGTTTTAAATTAATTCCATTTGCCAGTTGCTTCCCAATGCAACACTTTTGCGTTAAGCACTTGGCTCACATGAAACGGTAAATGCTGTTTAAGCCCAGTTTATGGCGCTGCTGGCACTGTGTTGGGGTCTACCTCAGTCTGTTTACCATAATTACCTGTTTATAATTAATTAAAATGCAATAAGCGTAAATTTGATAAAAGTGGCACGCACATGCTTACTTTGCAGCGTTAATTTCGCGGGTGTTGTTATTGTTTCATTTTTTTTTTTACTGTGTGTCAGCAATTTTTCAGCAGGCACTGTACACGGTCAGATGAAATTTAATTGATAAACTAAATTACAATCGAATAGATAAAGCGTAATAATGCGTTGCAGGAATTAAATCATAAATTATTCAATGGGCCAGCACAAAAGTAGGCAGCACTTTTTTTTTTTGCCCAGCCGCTGCAATTTTCAGCCTGAATGGGGAAAACTAATTTGCTTTTGGGGTGGGGGGGAGAGAGAGCGGTAACCGCGTAAAATTGCAGCATAAACACATTGGTATGTTTTTAAGCCCTTCCCCCCTCTCCACCCCCTGACTTACACTTACATTGAGCATGAATAACTAACGGATATGCAATACGAGTTGCGGTCACGTTTACTGAATGCTACCTCCTTCCTCCTGCCACGGTTTCAGCCAATGATTCATGGTGAATGAGTGAGTATCTGCGGAATGCATCTGTATATCTGTATGTGTGTGATTGGGGTTCCGTGTGCACTTTAATTGCGGCGACATTTTGATTTATGACCAACTGAAAGTTGAATGACGCAGCCAAGCAGCAGGAGCCTAACTATGGGGAATGAAGGCAACTGAAGAGTAATGGTCGCAGGAAAAGTGTTAGCTAATTAGCAATTGCATTTGCTTTGAAGTCTGTAGGGGGGGGATGAAAACAATTAAGCAAAATAATTATTAGCACATTTGCCCCTCACACATTTAAAAATATTAAGTCCAAATTGAATTAAAGTGTGTAACAGCAGCGGCCTTCGCTGCATTTCGCTGCGCATAAATTTCAATTAACATAAATTTTTGTGCCAACACAAAAAGTTGGCCAACTCCAAGTCCAGGTCCTTGCATTTTCAACTATTGTTTTCTGGCAAAAGTTGAGTTTATTTTTGTGTGTCCGAAATGCATTTGACTTATTGAGCTTAAAGCGAGAGGTGGACAGAAAGCGAGAGACAAAGAATTTAAGCCATTTAGATTTCACATGCCTGGCAAATGGTCAGAGGCTAAGCAAATTGCTGAAAGGCGCTTATGCAAAACGATAAAATGGCAACACAACATAAAAAGCCAAGCAGCTAGCACAAATCTAACCCCAAGGCAATAAAACCAATTCCAAATTGTTATTTTAAACGAACAAAAGCGGAAAAAGGGTTAAGGTAACCAAACGGTAGCATAAAAAATCAAATATCAAATGAAACGGACCCATTCCGAGGACAAAGTAAAAGTTTTTTTTGGAAAATTGGCTCACAGGTAACGAAATGCGTTTTACTGCCTACATTCTGATGGAATCAGCACAAGATATGTGACCATATACGTGTTCCTTCTGTTTAGTTGCAAATCTTTAGAAGCTAATAAAATTGGCCCAACCATAATGAGACACACACACACACAAATAAGAAAGGGATACACCAAGGAAACAGCAAAAAAAAAATCTCGATAAAATGTAAATTGAGCGTGAAACATTTGCAGTGTCCTTGGGTTGTGCGAGAATATAACAGCAGGTGTAAAGTTTCCTTAAAATATGTAAATTGTGCCATGGCAAATTAAAACTAACCGAAGGGACTGGAGGGCTCTTCAGGCCAAAGTCTGAAGGCTGCTAAAAAATTTAACGAATTTTTTTTAAATTCTGAATGACAACAAAAGTTAGAAATCTAAAAAGTAGTTGGATATTTTTTAAAACATTTTAGCTTTATTTTCTTGTTTCTTTATTTCTTTCAACTTTATTCTTCAATTATCACTTCTATTATGTGCGAAAGTCACTTTAGTTCTTCTTTTTATTCAAACACCGTTCTCTCTCTCTCTCGAGAGAGAGAGCAAGTTGGCTCTCTTTTTGATCGCTCTCTTGTTTTTCTTCAACTTAACTTCTTATCAGCTTAACCCAGTATAAGTAGCCCTCTACCTAATAAACCTAATAAAGTGTACAATAGCTCCATGTGCTAGCGCGCCATTCCAATCGTTGTTCGTTATGTGCAAAAGGGTAGCGGGTTCAATTTCCAGTCAACTTTTCTGTGTTTTTCTGAAAGACTTAAGGGTACCGCCTACATTAGGAGGCCAAAATCAAGCACTTTTTCATGATTTTTTTCAAACAAGGTACAGCACGGATCGTTTTAAATTTTTAACTGTTTATTGTGTATATCTGTAGGTATATATACAAATTTTTTTATTCAATTTTATTAATTTGGCGACGGATTATATCGGATTCAGCTGGAGTATCCGAAATATTTTCTCCTACACGGCGTACACGATATCGCCTCATAGAACCATCTGAAACAAAAGTGTATAGAAATCTTTTTTGTAGTTTATGAGTATACCTTCTATGTGAACTAAGAAAAAACATTATTTTGTTGAAATTAATAAAAAAAAAGTCCCTGTTCAAACAAAAAAGTTGAAAATTTCCACTTTATTTTGTTAATAGCTATTTTTCAGCGCGAATTTAAATCGAACTCTTTAGTTCACATAGAAGACAATTTAATAAGCTTCAATTTAAAAAAAATAAAACAAGTCGATCCGTTGAGGAGTTTTTCTTTAATCGTGTAACGCGTTCAAAGTTTTCGGACCCGAAAAATAGTTGATTAAAACTTATTATCGTTTATTTACCTGCAGTTTTCGATCAATCTGCTATCCCCGGTCCATATAGAAGTCCCTCCTCATCTTCATATAGTTCGTTTAATTCAATTTGTTGTTGTTTTTGAATCTTTGCTGTTGCGAGTCCGACCGATCTGCTTCGAAGGTTTTCACTCCTCGTGCGCTCTTCGTCGACCCTGGACGCGACTTCTCGGCAAACCGGCCCAATTATAATCTGCATGCTCGCCATAATCCGTAGCACAGACATATAGCCTTCGTTGAAAATCGAGTTCCACATGCACTTCACAGCAATTTTGAAACCGAGACCGCGAGTTCCCGTTTCTTCAAAATTCAAGTTTTTCTTGCATATTTTGCATATAGCGAGTTCGCTAATAGCAGAAAAAACGGTAATGAACTCGATTATTCTATAAAAATGCGTGAGTTTTACACACACATCTTCTTGGGACGTCGTTTCTAATTTTCGAGCAGACGCGCTCTGTCCTACAGGCTCCCTATTTTTATTCGTAAAACGATTTTCTTGGAAACGTCATTTTTTCGGCCTTGACACACGATCCAAATCGTCTTTCGCACTTTTCGGATATGAAGACATGGCTCAAAAATCGCGAGAACTTGAATAATTCGGAAAATCAGAGAAGAACAGCGAGCAAAATACAGAAAATATGAAATGTGTTTACGCTGCGGCAACGGTTTTCATAATAAAGGTCGGCGGGAAGGACATCAAAATATATACTACGTACATCACGGTTCCTTTTGAAACACACACAATCAATACTGTATGTATTAAACTTTCACACTGACAATGCCTGTAGAAATGCCAAGTGGCTGTGTATCTGCCCTCACCGACCGTTGAAAATTCTGACCTGGCGCTCGTTTCGGAGCGCCCGGTGCACGAACAATACACAGGCTATTTGAACCTTTTTTAGTTGAGATTCAGATTTGGGACTTTAGGAGCATATTCTATACATGAAGGACTTTCGATTTAAGCAAAAAAAATAGCATCGATTTTTTTGATCCTCTAATGTAGGCGGTACCCTTAAATGAAAAAAGTAGAGTAGAGTGGGTTATAAGAGGTTGTTGTACAGTGATGTCTCTGATGCTATAAAATATGGTCGGGAGGAGCAGCAGCATATCCCCAGCGCTTGTAAAATCGTAGCTGCCGCCTCCCGCCCTTTTCCTACCTATCCGAAAAGGCGTGTCCTTCCGATTCCTATTCCTCCGAGACCCCCAAATGGGAGAAATCCGCTCATCCAAAATCAAATAAATTGTTTACCTACGAAACCAGTTGAGTTTAAAATGTTCTTGAAAACGGAACAATATCAACTCAAATCAAGTTCTTAAAAACGTAACAATAACAGCTCGATTTGTTTAAAGTAAAAACATTGGACTATAAATGAAAAACACCGTTCATGCTCAGTTTTTGGTAAATGTTTGTGCTCATCTAGAGTCCAATATTCTTGGTCGTTTCCCTCTGTGTAGGTACAACTGTCTACATATAATATTGAATCAACTGCAGTGTTATCTTGAAATTTCATATAAAAACAAGAAAGATAGTCGGTCAAGCCGGACTATAACATACTCTGTACCCTTAATGTTGCACCTCGCATTTGCTCACGAGTTATAGGCGCTCATCTCTAAGTTTCTCTCACTCTCTCTCTCTCTCTCTCTCTCACTAAGATTGCCTCTGTTGAAAGGAATGCTGTGGTTATGGGTGGGGGGATGGTGGGTGTTAACGGGCCGTTTTTATACCCTTGCAAAGGGTATTATAATTTTGCCCAGAAGTTTGCAACGCATAGAAATATTCATTTCCGACCCCCATAAACTATATATATTCTTGATCAGGGCGACGAGCTGAGTCGATTTAGCTTTGTCCGTCCGTCTGTCTGTCCGTCTGTTTCTACGCAAACTAGTGTCTCAGTTTTAAAGCTATCGAGCTGAAATTTTGCGCACAGTCTTCTTTTTACTGCACGCTGCTAATATGTCGGAACCGACCGGATCGGATGACTATATCTTATAGCTGCCATAGGAACCATTGGTCAAAAAATGGGTCTTAGTGAGAAAAACTTTTTTGTTCTTAATGTAAGCGTTCTCAAACACGGTCATTATTAATATTATATGCTTTCAAACAGATTTGCAAACTTTGGTCAAATTCGGATGACTATATCTTATAGCTGCCATAGGACCGATCGGTTGGAAAATGGGTCTTAGTGAAAAATTTTTTTTTGTTTTCAACTAAATCGTTCTTATGGTCGGTGATTATTAATATTAAACGCTTTCAAACTTATTTGATAAATTTGGTCGAAATCAGAGAACTATATCTTCAGGCTGCCATAGGACTTATCGGTCGGAAATTGAGTCTTAGTGAGAAAAACTTTTTTTTTTTTTTAATTTTATCGTTCTTAAACTTGGCGATTGATAATTTGATATGTTTTCAAAAAGATTCGCGAAATTTGGTCGATATTTCAAAAACAGCTTTTGCAAGGGTATAAAAACTTCGGCACAGACGAAGTAAGCTTGGCCTTCTCGTTTGCGCATAACTTGAGTATTGTTCATCCGATCTTTATCATTCCTTCAGCAAATCGATAAATAATTTTGATTACTAGATATCTCTATGAACCATCTATCATCAAAACTGTAAGAGATATGACGTTTTTTCCAAATTGCGGAGGCGGGAGGGGGCGTGGCAAAAATGGAAAATAAACTTGATCTGCCTGCAAATATAATATATTAATTTGAATAATAATAGAACACAATCAAAAAATTTTAGTTGAACATCAAATTAACCCATAACTACCTATAACAAAAGGTAATTTTTTTTGTGAGAGATGCAGCCTTGTTATTAGATATGATACTGTAACTGGAACAGATTATGTTCTAACTAGATTTTCAAATAAGAAAATGAAATCTCTTGAAATTTTGGGACACCGACGGATTTTTTGAGCGTCTTGCAAACCAACCGAAGCCAAAATCTCTAGAGATTTCCAGGACACCACAGATTATTTTGGATTGTTTTGATATGAAAAATATGATTTTTTGAAAGAGATCATCTTAACCAGCAAATATCAATATGAACCTGATCTTTTTTCTCAGTGTTTTTGTCAAGCAATTTCTTATTTTAAATGTTTTGACAGTTTTCGAAATTTCTTTAAAGCAGAAATGAACAAGATTTTTCTTCTCAAATGGAACATATTAATTAATTGGTATAGACTTTGGAACTATTTGAACATAGCCGCCAATATATTAGCTTTAAGGTATTTTGAAAAAGAGAATGATTGGGCTAGTTTAGTTCAGAATTCTTTTAATGGCTTGCAATTTCAAGAGCTGCAAAATACTTCTACCGTCCCGTGTTCAACTCTAGTTTGAAATTACCGCCAAACTGTTTGTCAAATTGAGATTTTTTGTTTGATCCTAGTAGGCTTTATTTTGAACAAAAATTGTAGTCTACAATTTTATATGTTCGATTTGTCAGTCGTCTCCTGAGTCTTGCGTTGGCAAGACGGTTTGATTTCTACCTTAATTTTTTTTTTTTATTATTTATTGTGGCATCTTCTAATAAAATGCCTGGTCGTGGTGTATGGCAAATCTATTGCGAAAACGGCGATACCTTGTAGGTATTCTTCAAATTGGGCAGCTGCATATTAATCATGGCAACTATCTGGTTGGGCAGGTTCAGATAATGACAACGTATCTGAGCCTGCCAACACTTCTTTTTTCTTCTTTGGCCCGAAATCGTGCTAGCTGGTACTTGTTATTTTACACATATTATTTATTATTCTTATTTATTTCATCGTTTTTTTATCGTTCCCAGTCATTGCTCACGCTTTTGTTCTTCAATTGAATGACTAAATTCTGCAGAAATCTCTTACAGCATGTGCTCATCCATGGTAACATTAAGGTAGTGCTTGTTCATATTATTCTTATTCATCCGATATGCATATATTCTCCAAAATGTTTGGATATCACCTGTGGTTTGGCCCTGATAACGACTAGTAAGATGGTGGCATAGATGAACTTGCCAAGAAGTTCTAAAACCGCCATTTGTGTGAGTAAAACTGAGAGTAAAAGCATAGACTCGGAAATGCACTCTTCTATATCAACTGCAGAATTGTCCAGGCACTCTGCAGGAAGCAAGGGATCAGTTTGAAATGTCCTGTAAATTAATTTATTTATTTATTTAGAGTTGACAAAAAAGGCTGTCAACGAAAATTTAAATACGTTACAAAAATTTTTATGAGCTAATGAAGCCTATCAAAGAAAATCTAATAAAATTACAAAATAAACTAATAACGACTCCGACACGGTGGGGGAATTTTATTTGCCCGTCCGGCCAGCTATGCCCCTATTCACAGCCAATTGTAGTCAGAGACGTTATTAGAGCTAACAAAAACATTAATAGTACAGAGATCAAGAAGCGGGAGAGAGAGAGAAAGAGAGAGAGAAAAAAACCAAAACCTACAGTTAAGTAGGAACAAAGGAGAAAAAAAAGGATAATATATTACATTAAAAAAAAAAAAAAAAAAAAAACTGAGATAGAGAGAAAAATATCTTAAAGTAAACTTTAAAAATAAAAAATTTATACGAAAAACTTAAAACTAAATAACCGGAAAATCTCTGACCCGGTGGGGGAGGATTTTTTAGCCAGTCCGACAAGCTATGCCCCTACTCACAGCTGGGAGTGGTCAGAGATTTCCCCGGAGATAATTATAGAGAGACGTTTTTAGAGAGAAGAGAGAGAGAGATCTGTTGAGAGCAGGTGATAGAGATCATTGTAATTTTGACACTAAGACCCGAAAACGATTGTGCTGGGCATAATCAGTTGTGCATCTGGGCAAGATTAAAGGTAAATAGTTTCTAGTTGGCCTAGAAGAAACGGAAAAGTTAAGGCGACCTAAAAGTTCGGTAGAGTCTACATCACTAATGATTAGCTTATGAAGAAAAGAAACGCCTAGGACTGTTCTACGATCAGCTAACGAAGGAAGGTTAATAAGCAAGAGTCTACTGGAGTACGATGGCAGACGAAGGTTAGGGTCCCAATTTAGTCCACGAAGAGCAAAAAGCAAAAATTGCTTTTGTACTGATTCGATACGATCGATATGGTTTTTGTACTGCGGACACCAGACGGACGAGCAGTATTCAAGTACAGGACGGACTAGAGCAGTGTACAGGAGCTTTGTGGTGTAAGGATCATTAAATTCCTTCGACCAACGTTTAATGAATCCAAGTACACCATTCGCCCTATTAACAATAGAAGAGATATGAGGATTGAAACTCAATTTGGGGTCAAAAAGAATTCCAAGCTCAACGACGGTAGATATTCGTTGCAGGGGTTCATTGCCAATCGTATAAATAGCCAGCGAAGGTTTGCAACGATGGAAAGTCATAAACATGCACTTGGAGCAGTTAAGGTATAAATGATTAACCAAGCACCAAGACTGCAAGGAGTTTAAATCATCTTGCAATCTAATGGAATGTGTCGGGTCATTGAAAGATAAAAAAAAGTTTAACGTCATCGGCATACATAAGTATCCGAGAGTAAGATAGTATTGTGGGTAGGTCATTAATAAAAAGAGTAAAAAACAAAGGACCAAGGTGACTACCTTGCGGTACACCGGACGTTACAGAGACGGGCTTTGAAGTGTCTGAACGTAATATAACTTTCTGGGTTCAATTTTTTAAATAGGACGAAATCCAGAGCAGAAAAGAGGCGGGAAATCCTAACCGATCAAGCAGTATAGAGGAGAAGATCATGGCTTACAGAGTTCAAAGCCTTACTAAAGTCGGTGTAAATGACATCGGTTTGCTTTTTCTTAAGGAACCCATCATTAACCAATGAAGTAAATTCAAGCAAATTGGTCATAGTTGACCGACGCTTAATAAACCCATGCTGGAAAGGTGATAAAATCGATTTGCAATTATGCTGCAAGGTGGAGGTTATAATCTCTTCAAATAATTTAGGAATAGCGGAGAGCTTAGCTATGCCTCTGTAATTGGAAATATCAGATTTTCCACCTTTTTTATGAAGAGGAATGATATAGGACTCCTTCCAAAGAGCTGGAAAGACTGAAGAATCGAGTGATAGATTGAAAATCTTAAGCAAAGGTTTGCATAAGGAACTACAGCACTCTTTAAGAACACAACTAGGAATGTAGTCAGGGCCAGGGGAGTATGAGGATTTTAGAGATTTTAAATGCGAAAGTAGGGAGCTTTCACTAATCGAGGGAACACAAATCGAGTTAGAAGAAGGAATGGTATATGGATAAGAAGTGTTAATAAAGTGGATAGAGGAATAAGTTGATTGAAAAAAGTCTGCGAATAGGTCGACGGCAGCAGAATCATTGCCAGCCTTTTGGTCACCCAGAAAAAAAGAAGAAGGTGAAGATCTACGCTTAGAGTTCACAAAGCTCTAGAATTGTTTAGGGTCCTCTGCAAATTGAATTTTGCACCGGGCAAGATAATTCTTATAGCACTCAGAGTTATGTTATTAATTATGTTCTAACTAGATTTTCAAATAAAAAAAAGAAATCTCTTGAAATTTTGGGACACCGACGGATTTTTTGAGCGTCTTGCAAACCAACCGAAGCCAAAATCTCTAGAGATTTCCAGGACACCACAGATTATTTTGGTTTGTTTTGATATGAAAAATATGATTTTTTTAAAAAGATCATTTTAACCAGCTAATATCAGTATAAACCTGATCTTTTTCCTCAGTGTTTTTGTCAAGCAATTTCTTATTTCAAAAGTTATAACAGTTTTCGAAATTTCTTTAAAGCAGAAATGAACAAGATTTTTCTTCTCAAGTGTAACATATTTATTAATTGGTTTAGACTTTGAAACTATTTGAAAATAGCCGCCAATATATTAGCTTTAAGGTATTTTGCAAAAGAGAATGATTGGGCTAGTTCAGTTCAGAATTCTTATAATGGCTTACAATTTCAAGAGCTGCAAAATACTTCTACCGTCCCGTGTTCAATTCTAGTTTGAAATTACCGCCAAACTGTTTGTCAAATTGAAATTTTTTGTTTGATCCTAGTAGGCTTTATTTTGAACAAAAATTGTAGTCTACAATTTTATATGTTCGATTTGTCAGTCGTCTCCTGAGTCTTGCGTTGGCAAGAGGGTTGCATTTCTACCTTAATTTTTTTTTTATTATTTATTGTGGCATCTTTTAATAAAATGCCTGGTCGTAGTGTATGGCAAATCTATTGCGAAAACGGTGATACCTTGTAGGTATTCTTCAAATTGGGCAGCTGCATATTAATCATGGCAACTATCTGGTTGGGCAGGTTCAGATAATGACAACGTATCTGAGCCTGGCACCTTATTTTACACATATTATTTATTATTCTTATTTATTTCTTATTATTAATTATAATTTGCTTCGTTCTCAGACATTGTAATGAAATTCTGCAGAAATCTCTTACAACATGTGCTCAACCATGGTAACATTAAGGTAGTACTTGTTCATATTCTTCTTATTCATCCGATATGCATATATTCTCCAAAATGTTTGGATATCATCTGTGGTTTGGTCCTGATAACGACTAGTAAGATGGTGGCATAGATGAACTTGCCAAGAAGTTCTAAGACCGCCATTTGTGCGAGTAAAAGTGAGTAAAAGCATAGACTCAGAAATGCACTCTTCTATATCAACTGCAGAATTGTCTAGGCATTCGGCAGGAAGCAAGGGGTCAGTTTGAAATGTCCTGTAAAATAATGAATCTCATTAAATTAATAAAAAATATTAATCGGCTTTCCTGCGCTTTGATCAGACATTCGGCAGAAACGACATTAATGCGTCGAAATGCCAATCAATGTTAACATCGTCCATAAAAGAAGGGCCTATCTATTGGCTCACCACCGGCACTTACCAGTCTTCATCTGCTTTGCGCTTCTGCCATGAAAGCGATAGCTCTCCCGCAAAGACTTAAAGCCTTTTCGGTAATCAGCCACTGTAACATATTGGTACAAATTTTAATCGAATTGATCAAAGTGTTAATTTTCCACCTATGTACATACCTTCTTTTTGTAATATGGCGGCCACTTCTCCCCAAGCCTTGTTTACAATATTTAGGGCCGAATGCTTGGGGTGGGAAAGATCCCAAATAACATCCCGCTCTTTCACCGCCAAAATTTAAGGAATTTTTTCATCGTGTAAAAACATTTCCAAGCGACTCGTTCGTTTTTGCTTTTCTGCCATGGTTTTTAATATATTTTTTTTTTAAATTACTTAAACTAAAAGCACTCCATCTCATCGATGCAGGTAGAAGCAGGGTGACTGAATAAGGTGCATTCTCAATGCTGCGTCAGCTGCTCAAAGCACAATAAGGCCCACAGCCACTTTACATAGTCTCCACAAATGTGCTGTTAAGCGTAACATTGACTGTTAAGGGTGACGTTCAAATTCTGATCTCCGTACTTGCAAAAATTTCAAGTGGCGAAGTTGTAACTTCTGCTTCTTCTTCCCTCAATTTTTGTATGAAACTTCTCGTTGCTTCGGATGTTCGTTCGGGCTTTAAGGCAAAGTGCTTCGACGGACCGAAGATGCGTCCAATGTATCCACGTATCCACGGGGTCCGCGGGTCTCGATCCGTAAGAAGGTGGAATTAGCTTGGGTCAGAATTAATGGCACAGCAATCAAATCCAAGAGCCATTAAATATCTTGGACTAATGCTGTACACAAGGCTCTGTTTCCGAGAACATCTTGCGTACGTCGGAGAGAAGGCAGCAAAATCACGCAAGACGGGTCGAAATAGACTTATGACCGGGATCTGGTCGGGATGGGATCAAATTTTTTTTTTTTGTGCATATCCCTACTAGAAGGTAATATTTCTTGTGGGCTGTACGTGATCCAAAATGGGCAGATTTCAATGATGCCCGCAACGACCAATTCTATATGCTCGCCCAGGCTATAACTTTTCGATTTCTTCCGTAAATTTGACTGCGACCACCACATAACATTCGCTAAAACACTGAAATATATTAAATAGACATAAATTAGTGTCGAACACATACGAAATCGCAAAATGTTAGAACAGTATAATTGTTTTGAAATCCAAATAAGCCTTGAGGTTGATTTTGTGTGCGCTTGTGTGTCTCAAGCGTACTGGGTATTTTGGAGTCTGGCCACTCGACTGCAGCGCTCTTATTTGTTTTATTTTAAAATTTTTATTTATCAAAAATGTTTTTATTATAATTGTAGCAATTTACAATTAAGCATTTTTCTAAATTCTCTAGTAAATTTTTGGCGTTTCTCAGAAAAATTAGCTTGTAGGCCGAAAAACTGCATTCCACATTGCAGGATGTAGGCGGTGCATATTTGAATTTAAATTGGTCAGACATATTAATTTTCCCCGTGTCAGTTATTTCCGAATCAAAATTGGAAAATATTTGATAAAGGTTATCAAGTGCACCATAGTCCGGGCTCCGATCCAATACGTCCTTTAGTTTTTTTTTTGCAGTTTTATGCCAAATTCTCCTTTCACACCATTTAGAATGTCCTAAAAGCTTGAAAGTTTTTGTAATTTCCATATTTCTTTGTTCCATCGAGGCTATAATTTATAAGCAAATCGATAAATAATTTTGTTTACAAGGTATCTCTAGAAGGAACGAACGATCTATCTTCAAAACTGCAGGAGATATGACGTTTTATCCAAATTGCGGGGGCGGGAGGGGGCGTGGCAAAAATTGAAAATATACTTGATCTGCCTGCAAGTATAAGAAATATATGTCCCATACATGTCAAACCTCTATCTCTTACCATATCTGAGATCTCTGCGTTCATACAGACAGACGGACAGACAGACAGACAGACATGGCTATATCGACTCGACTGTTGATGCTGATCAAGAATATATATACTTTATAGGGTCGAAGATGATTCCTTCTCCCTGTTACACTTAGCACTTAATGCCAAAGTAAGATCCTCCAGAACCTCATACTGTTGAAGAGATTCTCCTCTCCTTCAATTTGGTCAAATTCATCCAATTGACTTGAATGTGTAGCATCGGTAGTAGCATCGGTTGGCCGTGTTGCTTGAGTTAACTCAGTTAGGCCCAAGCCTCATATTACCAAGTAGGACCTTCTGCTGCATGTTTGTTAACACCTTGTTAACACATATTAGGAACTCTAAAGCCAAGTCCGGACTCCGGACCCCAAATCTGAAAAAATATCAATAAAAACTCAATTTCATGCAGGGCTGCTGTTGTATTGAATTGCAAACTCACACGAAATGTGTTTCGCAAACTGTTCGACTTGTCGGCAGCGTCTTTCTTGGTGACGCCAAGCTGATCGGCAACGCTGCTCCAGCTAGACTCTATGGCATCACGATTTTTATAATTGACGCTGGTCATGTTCCAAAGGCATTCCGACTCCTCGACGGCTTCAATAAGCTTAGGGATCATATCGGCATTCCACTGCATGGCCACACGGAGATCGCGAATATTAATTTTTGGCTTATTCATTATTTTCGATCATTCCTTTTTGGATTGTTGTTGATATTGTATTGTGAATCTCGCTCAGTGCCCTTGAATTTGCAATGTGACCTCTGTGACGACAACAAGAAGCATTCACATCAAAAGTACACATTTGGCTTGTCACAGCGCCGGCCAGCTATGCCACAGCTAAATGTGGACAGAGACGTGATAAGATGTTTTTATAATAGTAATCTAGAATCGGATGATTAAAATAGATTAGTTTCCCACCCAGGCTATCATTTTAAGTTAATTCTCATTCAAATTAAAGTACTTTTTTGACAAGGTAAATGAAAATTTGGACCTGGGTAAGTAAGAAAGTACTAAAAATCTAAAAATACCGAGTTAAGGTAAAAGGTACACAAAATTTGTATCTAGGTATGTACCTAGGTACTTCCTAACACTGAGAATCACCACCAACTCTTAAGTAAACTAAAGAAGTTAAATTTTCGAACTAATTTTGAACTACTTGATTTGTGAAGTGACAAGAACAACTCCGGCAAGTACACTGAAAAAAAGATCATGATATTTAGTATCAAACTGGTATTTTTTAGTATCAAATCGGCCTTCATCTGTAAAATACAGAGATGATATGTTCGAATATATCACTTTTACATATCAATGTGATATTTTTTCAGATCAACATTTGGATATTTGTTAATATCAATGATACATTTTTAGAGTATCAAAGCATTATTTTAAATATACCTGTGTTAAGTGTCTTAAGTATCAAAGATATATTTTTTGAGTATCAAAAGGGTATTATTGAAGTACCAATGCTTTATTTTTATAATATCAAAACTATATTTATATAATATATATTACAATTTTATAACAATTATCTTTCCGGAGAAATCTGCTCTTTGTCGCTGAAAGAAATGTAATTCGGTCGAAATTAAGTCCACACTCTAGAAAAACGTAAATTGTACGATTAATATATTGAGAAGAATAATTATTTCAATGCAAAACTTTTAATTAACTTTTCGTAAACTCAAATTTGTTTAGTTCTTCCAAAAATTGTATGTTCCATTTTAATAATTAATAAATATACAATAAAAAAATTCATAAAGAATATTTCAAATTTCAAAAAGGCAGAGCAAACACTCTAAAGCGGTTGCTTTCCAAATTTTCTTTCAACACGGGCACACTATTTTTTGTTGATATGCTTTTTCTTCATTTGCATTTGAACTTCGAACAGCACACATATATATGTGCATGCGATCACAAAAAATTTATTGTTTACTCACACACAGAAACGGTAAAGTGAAAAAATACGCACAATATGTATATATGTGTATAATACAATCTTTAGAAGCGATTGAATAAACACAATAGCCTACCTTTATACAATTTGTAAATTTTCAAATAAAAATTGGCAGTACAACAAAATACACACATGCAATTCACTGTTTATTTACTTTAACCGTTTAACATTATTTTCCAGCCATCGTAATTCTTTCTTACTTACCTCTCACATGCACTAGCACAGAACGAATGACGAAATTCGCAAGAAGAACCTATAAGCTCGCTACGGACCCGGCACTCGCGCTTGCTGCATCAGAGTAATGAGCATTGTTTTTGCTTATTTCGATATAGACTATAGCTGTCTCTCTTTTATTTGAGAAACTCTGTGTCTCTTTCTACTTACAGAATTTCTATGTCTACTTTGATCTGAAATCATATCACTAGGTAATTTTTCATATCACTTTGATCATTTCACATTTCAATATAATATTTTTAGTATCAATGTAATTATACAGGTTCTTATTGATATTAAATAGTTTCACTTTGTTATGAAATTATTGATATTACTGTAATTATATTAAAATACAAACTTGATATTTGATCCTATTTTATATGGCTTTGAGCTTTGAGGCGTCTAATCTTGTAGCCGGCCATATTTGTGACAATTCAATTATAAAGTTTGTACAGCTTTAATTTGAAATGATAAATTTTTCCCGGAAACCTGTATTGATTTCTCGGAAGCAAAGCGATAACGCTATTTACTTACCTTATGGAAATGGCCTTGCATGTGGAGAGTGTTGGGCCTCTCGCACACAGACAGCGCAGCAGAGCTAGCTGAGCTTATGAATTATACATACAAAATTCTTCGCTCAGCTAAGCTGATGCTAAGCTGATATGCTAATCTCCGTTCGGCTGTCTGTGTGCGGCGGGCCTAACAACTGCTGGTATCATCCGCTTACTTTTGGTGCGCTACTCTCTTGCTCTCTGTTCATCAGAGAGCGTCAAAGTCAGATCGGCAAAGCATTTTGAGACTAATCTCTGTGTTGTGTGTACCCATTAAAAATGGCTGGAAGCCCAGCAAACAATTTCATACAAAAATACAGCGTTCAAATATCAGCTAATCGCTTTTAAAACGCAACAAAGTAAGCGGTGTTTAATCGGATCGCACCCATCTTAAAAGGCTTAATCGAGAGCGTACGTTAAAGTCGGCTCTAACCGACTTCTAAATACCCGTTACTCGTGTGAAGATGTTTTAAATAGCCTTCCTGTGTTCCTAAGGGGGGATAGCCGAAAAGTATGAAACATTTTTGGCTATTTATTTTCCGATCTTTATGAAAATTTGACGGATTAAAATAAGTTTTAAATTTGAGATCAATATCTGAAAACTTGCAATGTTATCAAACATTTTTTGTTGTGGGAGCGGGGGTGGTCGAGGCAATAATTTAAAATAAACTTGATCTGCGTGCAGGCAATAGGACTACATTTCAAATTTGGTTGCTCTAGCTCTTTTAGTCTCTAAGACTTAAGTGTACATACAGACAGACGGTCAGAAGGACAAGACTATATCAACTCGGCTGTTGATGCTGATCGAGAATATAAATACTTTATACTTTATACTTGTTGCATACATTTGCCCGACCTTAGTGTACGCGTTTTCCTTTACGAGTCTTCTTCTTCTTTATTGGCCCGATGTTGCATTACAACCGCTTGACGGTCTTGGCCTCTGCAATGAATGCCCTCCACTCGCTTCTGCATTGTGCGACCTGGCACCAGTTGTTCACACCAAGGTTGGAAATGTCTTTCCGCACTTGATCATCCCATCTTAGTGGTGGGCGACCCCTCCTGCCTTGTCCTCCAAAGTCAGCCGCCTTCGCTCCATCCGATCCATCCGGATTACATGTCCTAACCAGCGCAGCCGCTGTTGCTTTATGCGCTTGACTAGACTGATGTCCTTATAGAGCTCATACAGTTCGTGATTCATTCGAATGCGGTATCCATCGCCAACTTTTAAAGGTCCATATATCCTCCGAAGGATTTTTCGCTCGAAAACGCCAATCGCCTCCTCATCCGCTGCTGTCATTGTCCATGCTTCTGCGCCGTATTGCAGGACTGGGATGATGAGCGACTTGTATAGCGCAATTTTTGTTCTTTGAGAAAAGGCTCTGCTCTTGAACTCCCTACTGAGCCCGTAGTAGCATCGGTTTCCAGGAGTAATTCTTCTTCGGATCTCCAGGCTGATGTTGTTGTCGCCGGTAATCATCGTCCCGATGTAGACAAAATCCTCAATAACCTCAAAGTTGTACTCCCCCATAGTAACAAATTGTCCAAGACGCGTAGACTTCTTGTCCGTGGATACTAGGTACTTTGTCTTGTCCTCGTTTACCGCTAAGCCCATCAGTTTAGACTGCTTCTCAATCTCTGAAAACGCCCTGCTTACCGCCCGTTCGTTTTTGCCGATAATGTCAATATCATCGGCGTATGCGAGTAGCATTAGATCTTTGTAAAGAAATGAGCCCGATCTGTTGGCATTTGGGCACTGGCGCAGTATATTCTCTATCAGTAGATTAAAGAAGTCACACGATAGTCTCACCCTGCCTAAAACCTCTCTTGGTATCAAATGGTTCGGAGAGGTTCTTTCCTATTTTGACGGAGCTTCGAGTGCTTCTCAACGTCATCTTGCAAAGTCGAACGTACTTTGCTGGTATACCAAGGGTAGACAGGGCTTCAAAGAACCTTGACCTTATCGGTCTGTCCAAGGCTGATTTATAATTAACAAAATGATGGTTGGTTTTGATATTATATTTCTCTCATAGGTCATCTCCAGGGTTTGTCGTAATGTGAATATCTGGTCTGTGGTGGATTTACCCGGTCTGAAGCCACACTGATAAGGTCCGATCAGTGTGCTAATAAGCGGCTTTAGACGTTCACAAATAATGCACGACAGAATCTTATATGCGATGGGAAGGAGACTGATCCCACGGTAGTTGGCGCAAAATGCAGGTTCTCCTTTTTTAAAAAGTGGGCAAATTACACTTAGACTCCAATCTTCGGGCATGCTCTCGTCGGACCATATTCTGCTGATGAGTTGGTGCATGCACCTTACCAACTCCTCGCCTCCAGCCTTAAACAGATCAGCTGGCAGGTCATCTGCACCTGCTGATTTGTTGTTCTTAAGCCTTTTTATGGCTACACAGACTTCGTGATGGTCCGGTGGGTCTTTCTCTATGTTGTCGATTGGTGGCGTCGCTACTACTCCAGAGGCGGTATTGTGTTCGTTGTCGCCTCCCAGCAGGTTGGCGAAATAGCTTCTCCATTTGTCGAGCGCCACTTGCGGATCTGTGACCAGATTTCCATTTTCGTCCTTGCATTGTGTGACTCCGTGACTAACACTTTGATCAATTCGATTAAAATTTGTACCAATATGTTACTTTGGCTGATTGCCGAAAATTCTTTAAGTCTTTGCGGGAGAGCTATGGCTATTATGGCAGAAGCCAAAGCAGTTAAAGACTGGTAGTGCCGGTGGTGAGCGAATAGATAGGCCCTTCTTTTATGGACGATGTTAACATTAATTGAGAATTCGGCGCATTAATGTAGTTTCTGCCGAATGTCTGATCAAAGCGCAGGTAAGCCGATCAATAATATTTTTAATTAATTTAATGAAAGATTCATTATTTTACAGGACATTTCAAACTGACCCCTTGCTTCCTGCCGAGTGCCTAGACAATTCTGCAGTTGATATAGAAGAGTGCATTTCTGAGTCTATACTTTTACTCTCACTTTTACTCACACAAATGGCGGTTTTAGAACTTCTTGGCAAGTTCATCTATGCCACCATCTTACTAGTCATTATCAGGGCCAAACCACAGGTGATATCCAAACATTTTGGAGAATATATGCATATCGGATGAATAAGAAGAATATGAACAAGTACTACCTATGCATATCGATTGAATAAAAATAATATGAACAAGTACTGCCTTAATGTTGACTTGGATGGGCACATGCTGTAAGACATTTCTGCAGAATTTAATCAATTATTTGAAGAACATAAGCGTGAGCAATGTCTGAGAACGATAAAAAACGATGAAATAAATAAGAATAATAAATAATATGTGTAAAATAACAAGGTGCCAGCTTGCACGATTTCACGCCAAAGAAGAAATAAGAAGTGTTGGACGTTTTGGCAGGCTCAGATACGTCGTCATTATCTGAACCTGCCCAACGAGATAGTAGCCATGATAAATATGCAGCTGCCCAATTTGAAGAATAACTACAAGGTATCGCCGCGTCTGTAATAGATTTGCCATACACCACGACCAGGAATTTATTAGAAGATGCCACAATAAAAAATTAAAAAAAATTAAGGTAGAAATCAAACCGTCTTGCCAACGCAAGACTCAGCAGACTACTGACAAATCGAACATATAAAATTGTAGACTACAATTTTTGTTCAAAATAAAGCCTACTAAGATCAAACAAAAAATTTCAATTTAACAAACAGTTTGGCGGTAATTTCAAACTAGAATTGAACACGGGATGGTAGAAGTATTTTGCAGCTCTTGAGATTGTAAGCCATTATAAGAATTCTGAACTGAACTAGCCCAATCATTCTATATACAGTGTGACCATCTTCTCTTTTTCAAAATACCTTAAAGATAATATATTGGCGGCTATTTTCAAATAGTTCCAAAGTCTACACCAATTAATAAATATGTTCCATTTGAGAAGAAAAATCTTGTTCATTTCTGCTTTAAAGAAATTTCGTAAGCTGTCAAAACATTTAAAATAATAAATTGCTTGACAAAAATACTGAGAAAAAAGATCAGGTTCATATTGATATTTGCTGGTTAAGATGATCTCTTTCAAAAAATCATATTTTTCATAGCAATTGGGTGCAAAACAATCAAACATAATCTGGGGTGTCCTGGAAATCTCTAGAGAAAAATCCGTTGGTGTCCCAGAACTTCAAGAGAATTCATTTTCTTATTTGAAAATCTAGTTAGAACATAATCTGTTCCAGTTAAAGTATCATATCTAATAACAAGGCTGCAACTCTCCCAAAAAAATTTCGCTTTTGTTATAGGTAGTTATGGGTTAATTTGCTGTTCAACTAAAAGTTTTTGATTGTGTTATATTATAATTCAAATTTATACATATTCATAAGTTATGAAAATGGTCGTTCAAAAACCTTTTTAGTTTTAACTAAAGCATTGGATAAAATCAATTATCAAGCAATAGGACGTTTTGTAAACAGTTCTATCATAGAACTTTGACCAAGAGGATATGAAAACAAACCACTGCTGTTTATTTACGGATGCGTAAGCATATATGCTATAGGCTGGACAAAACTTAAAGGTGTTTTATACAAAACTGTTACATGTGACTTGCTTGGCGCATGGAATAAGTCGTTTGGCGGAAACCATACGAAAATTATATCCATTGGCCAACTCGTAAATATCAGCTGTAAAAAAGGTGTTTTTAAAGGCGCCTATTCGCATTCTGCTATACACGGAAATGTTAAAAATTGAACTCCCACCCGAGCCCTTTATTACTACCCATTACGACGGTATCAAAATTTAAGTGTAGAATAAATGTTTTAAATTCTGCATTCTCTTAAAACATATTCTTCTCATTGAAAGTCATTAAATCATTCAATCCGGATGATGCGCTATCTATAAAAAATGCGCAAGAAATCCTCAAGAATCCCAAATTACGCACAAATCTAATTTTTATAAAACATCACTTTAACACAATACCGGAAATTATAACCTCCAAGGAACAAAGAAATATGGAAATTACAAAAACTTTCAAGCTTTTATCTGCAGTAAAATACATTCTAAATGGTGTGAAAGGATAATTCGATATACAACTGCAAAAAAAAAACTTAAGGACGTATTGGATCAGAGCCCGGACTATGGTTCATTTGATAACCTTAATCAAATATTTCCCAATTTTGATTCGGAGATAACTGACGCGGGGAAAATTAATATGTCTGACATATTTAAATTCAAATATGCACCGCTTACATCCTGCGATGTGGAATGCAGTTTTTTTGGCATACAAGCTAATTTTTCTGAGAAACGCCAAAAATTTACAATGGAGAATTTAGAAAAATGCTTAATTGTATATTGCTACAACAATTATAATAAAAACATTTTTGAAAAATATAAATTTCAAAATAAAACAAATAAGAGCGCTGCAGTAGAGTGGCCCGACTCCAAAATACCCAGTACGCTTGAGACAAACAAACGCACACAAAATCAACCTCAAGGCTGATTTGGATTTTTCTGTCTTTCCATACAAAAGAATTATACTGTTTTCACATTTTGCGATTTCTTATGTGTTCGACACTAATTTATGTCTGCGTAATATATATCAGTGTTTAAACGAATGTTATGTAGAGTCGAAAGGAAGAAAGACATTTTTGTGAAGAAAATAATGGCAAGAGACAAGAGGAAACAAAAGCCAATGGAAATAAAAAAACTAAATACACATAATGGTGATGCAACTCAAATATAAAAATACTTTTATATTAATGTCTTGTCATAAATGCTTAAGCAGCCTTTACACTTACATAAATAAATAAATTACGGTAACTAGAATTTATTAAGAATTTTTTGCGCATTGAGGGAAAGAAAATTCCAAAAACAAACAATTTTTCATATAAGGGACGTTCAGTCTAGTGTGCATGTATATATTCGGCAAATGAATCAAGGGTACAGGGTATTTTCGATTCGGGGCACTCGACTACAAAGCTGTTACTTGATTTGTTTTGTTTTTTTAGATGACTTCCCAGTGAGTCGCCAAGCGTCGTCGGTGCTGTGTGGTGTCGAGTTGTGTTGGCGTGCTTGCCGTCGTCGTCGTCGGGTCGGTTATCTAACGGCAAGAAATCACATTTATAATAAAACGAGAATATCAAGTTTACTTCGTCTGTGCCGAAGTTTTTATACCCTTGCAAATGCTGTTTTTGAAATGTCAGAGTTTAAGAACGCGTAAATATAAATCAAAACTCGACTGCCAAATATCATACATTTATTTTACTTGAAAAGTTCCTACGCATACTAGGAAAGTTGGGTCTCCACAAATATCATTTACATTCGCGACCTTCAAAGTTAACTACTACAAGTGTAGACCAAAAAGTGTTGAGGCATTGCTTTAAAATACAATCCGTTCCCTGAAGGTAAAAAAAGGGGACTCATTTCCCGACCGAGCTGTAATATGGTAACAATAAGATATAGTCATTTGATATCGACCAAAACTCGCAAATAAGTTTTATAACATTAAAAATTAATAATGGCCAAGTTTAAAAACGCTAAAATGAAAAACAGACATACGGACGGACAAAGCTTTATCGACTCAGCTCGTCGCCCTGATCTGGAATGTATATAGTATATAATACCCTTTGCAAAGGTATAACTATAAGCTTCAAAATTCAAAACTAAAACACCAATCACGTTATCAATTGTTAGAAATAATTGTGATGAAATTCTAAAATGCCTAACTCTGATACAATACTAAAGAGTTTTTTTGACCAATGTGTAATAGCAAAGCAATTAACTGTAAATATTTAGAAAATGTTGCCTTCCCTGATAAAATAGTGACCTATAAGGTTTAATTTGATAAGAGGTTTCCTTTTTAAAAGAATTTTGCCATCCGACTGTTTAGAGATATTTGATAAGTGCGCAGGCAGCTTTGTTAATCACTGAACATGGAGCGTGTGTGTGATTGTTTTGTTGTGTATAACATAAATATATAAATATAAAACATATATAAATACACTAGCTATGCGGCTTCGCTCGCATTTGTGTTTATTAGAGCCCATTAAACAAAAAATTATTCTCTTTTGTTCTTATAAATAAGTCAAAGCAATCACTTTTATAAACAGTCTAGTGTCTGATTGGGAGTTGATGATCTACTTCGATTCGTTAACAAAGCAAATGTGAGTGTAAGCATTAGCAAAGGAACTAAATCTATATGATAGTAAAATCCAGTCCGAACACTTTATCTCCTTTACAATACTAAAAACTACAAGCAACAGTAGGCATTTGTGAGAACACTGTTAACACTAGCAACCTGGGTTCGTATACAACACGAAAGTACACTCCGAGTCCGAGTCTTAGGAGCTTAGATGAATTTTTTTGCCATTAAAAGAATATAAAATTCTATACGAGAATAAATGATAGATAGTTTATTAATTTTATTAATAACATTTTCAATGAATTTAAACAAACTTTACATAAAAAATTAACTTTTATTTTTGCGACATTTGATTAGCACAGTCGCTTGAAAACTTTAAATAACAAAAGAAAATGGATTCAAATATCATTCAAATTACTTTTTAGCATTAATTTCAATATTTTCGATCATATTTGTAAAATAATTAATAATGTGTTGAGCCTCCACGGTTAAGTATGACTTCGTACATCCGCTTGGGTAAGGAGTCATATAATTTTTTAATGTAATTGAGTGAAATAGCCTCCCAGGACTCTATTATTCCTTCAATGAGTTCAGTGTCAGTTGAATATTGCCTGCCTGACTTGTACACCTTGCGTGCTAACCATCCCCAAACATTTTCTATAATGTTCAGATCAGGCGAGTATGGCGGCCAAGTTAGCAATTCCACAAAAATATCCTTGATTGCAGGGAAAGCCGTTTTCAGTACACCATTGTACGCAATGGCATTCATACGGCTGGTTAGAAATTGCAGTTCCATGGTGCCATAGTAAGTAATAGCTCCCCACACCATGACACCACCGGCACGGCTGTGCAATCGATCTAAAGTATGCTCTTCCTTTCTGAGATCATGATAGTAGTAGGCATATCCATCAGGACCCTCCAAATTAAACTTTTTTCGTCTCAAAAGACTACACGCTCTCACTCCTTGGTTCAGGACATATTCGATCGACAGAAATTGAGCTGTTGCATCTTTTGAAGTTGGTTTAGTGGTGGCTTTTTTTTAATTTCTGACGCTTTGTATGTTCAGCATTCGATATTACTCTTTGTACAGTTCGAACGCATGCTTAAACACCAGTTTTACACGACAACTTACACGCAAAAATTGACACTAAAGCAAAAATGTGCTAATCGACTGTCGCAAAAAATATGCATACATTTTTGTCGCACTTCAAACAAAATAGCAAAACAAAATAACGGTCCACTTTTAGAGCTCGCAGTTATTCTCAGAATGAGTAAAAATGATGAAGAATAAAAGAAGAAAAAAATAGTGCGCATTAAACATATTCAGAGTTCTGAGTTATTTGCCTCTAAACTGATAGGTTAGAGAGTGTGCTAATCGGTTGTCGGGCAGTGTATATCATGCAGTGATTCGCTGTGGTTTTAGAAACTGCTTTGCCACACATAACAACATTACCATCATAATGATGATGACATAATGTCAACACTGAACCGCGATAAATACCATACCAGACCAATGCACAGTGGATCCGTCAGAGGTCAAAAAATGTGATGATGTATTATTTAAGCAAAATGTAAGGAAATTGTCTCTTAACGGTACTTTCTAAAAATAGCTTTGCAATCGTGAGCACGTGTTCATTTTGGCAACGCAGCTGCGCTTGGGAAGTTATTTCTCTCTTTCAAATCGCCCTTTAAAGAGATCAGACGTTAGCTGGAGTGCTCCGAATTTAATTATTTAACATGAATTTTGAAACTGAAGGTATTTACTTTAAACTAAGATATTAATAATTAACTTTCCTGACAAAGTTTTTTCGTAAAACTAATTTGATCGAATAACCCATTTTTGTGTATTTTGTGAAAGTCTATTTTATGTTTAGTTAAAGTTTTAGTTGTGTTCCAAGAAAATCTAGAAATTGGTATGTATGTCAGTGTGTTCGTCTTACTTTTAGGTTGTTAAATGTTTTAAAATTAGCTGCCGAAACTTGCAGATATGTGTTTACTCGTAAAAATATCAAAGCAGTTAAAGGTGAGATTTTGCCTATTGGCCTGTTGCGCTTTTGCGCTGTTGCTTTGTCTTCGTCTTTCGTGGTCTGTGTTTTTGCAAAACTATTAATTTGTAAAATTTTGTTTATTTTTTCCTTTTGAATCATATTTGATTTTGTTAGGTGCATCGCAAAAGTGTGTGTTTCCACGTCTCTATATTTTTAATATGTGGTGCACAGGTAATGGAACAAACGCAGAAAAATTGAAGAAATTGATTTCC
The DNA here is from genome assembly GCA_037044535.1 of Lordiphosa magnipectinata. Lineage (NCBI taxonomy): Eukaryota > Metazoa > Arthropoda > Insecta > Diptera > Drosophilidae > Lordiphosa > Lordiphosa magnipectinata. Next base: position 2,387 of record JBAMBO010000007.1, on the reverse strand, counting down.
GATGTGCAAGCAAACATTGAAAACAACGCCAATATTTGCTGATAAGAAACTTTGTAAATAGCAAAATATCCTCTGAATTTTTTCCCAGTTACCAAAGAGTACTAAGTTCAAAAAAAATATGATACCCTGATGGTATTTATATAGACGAATCATGTGCGGAAGTCGAACTACAGAGCTTACTAGACAATACGGCATCTAGTATAGTAGAGCTTCAAAACAACATTATTGAAACTATGCCTGAAAATATAGTTAAGAATTTAACTTTAATTGGAAAATGGGGCTTTGATGGAAGTACGAGGCATAGCGAGTATAAGCAAAACTTTTCAAACGGTGATTCGGACGTCAGAAGCTTATTTGTAACATCCTACGTACCTCTCCAACTGGTTACTCAAATAGATAACACAATAATTTGGAAAAACCCCCGGCCATCATCGACTCGTTACTGTCGACCAATTAGATTTCAATTTAAGAAAGAGACCGCGAAGGTGTCGAAAGACGAAGCAGAATATTTTGACGCAAAAATAAAACAACTAAAGCCAAAGGAATTAAGCGTCTCTAATAAAAAAGTTCTTATTACGCATAGCTTGCATCTTACTATGGTTGATGGAAAGGTGTGCAACGCAATCAGAGAATCATCCTCGGCAACGTGTTATATATGTGGAGCAAAGCCAACAGAAATGAACAATAAACAAAAATGTGTGAGTAAAGAAGTTCACCCAAGATTTTATGAATTTGGCTTATCTCCACTACATTCTTATATACGCTTCTTTGAATACTTTTTACACATTTCATATAAGCTAGAGGTCAAAATGTGGCAAGTACGAGATGAAGAAAAGAAGATTAATGTATTGAACAGGAAGAAACACATTCAGGAGGAATTTCGCGAAAAAATGGGAATACTAGTGGACAAACCTAGAGATGGAGGTAGAGGATCTTCAAACGACGGAAATATCGCAAGGAAATTCTTTTGTAATGCAGATTTGAGCTCCGAAATAACAGGAATCGATGCATCTTTGATTCATAGATGTGCAACATTATTGCAAGCCATGGCATCGGGATACAAAATTAATGTGGAGAAATTCCAAAATTACGCGCTGGATACTGCTAAATATCTAAAAGCTGCATATCCATGGTACTATTTACCGGCTACCATCCATAAAGTATTAATTCATGGTTCAGCTGTAATAGAGCATGCATTAGTATCGATTGGAGAGCTTTCAGAGGAAGCTGCAGAGTCCAATAACAAGGAAATAAAAAAATGTAGACTTCAGCACAGTCGGAAAGTGTCTCGTACTTTAACAAACACAGATATCATGAACTACCTATTATTGCGTTCAGATCCATTTTTAACAGGACAGAGACAACTTCCTAAAAAAGATAGATCGATTTTGCTTACATCTGTGTATGAATTACTTGACGATGCTTTATAATTTTTGTTTCATTAATATTTTGTTTGTTGATTTTTATTTTAGTTTTTTTGATAATATGTATAAAAATGAAAAATATCTTTAATTCTTTCTTAATATATTACTTTTATGTAAATAAATAACAAAATCTTAATAAATTAGATTAAACAAATATGTTTTTATAATTTTGTATCGATTGTTCCTATGGGAGCTATAGGATATAGCCGTTCGATATATCCGATTTTTGTTGTTATATGTTTAGACAAATTTTCTATATTTTTGTCATAAATTTCAGCAGGCTAAGGCCATTTTTAGTATTTTTGGCCGCTCTTCCATACAAGCGGATCCACTGTGCAATGGTAAAGAATACAGGCAAGATCATAAAGAATGTTTCAAGCCACTTTCCATGACAGACTAATCAGAAAAACCTGGAGGATTAATAATAATGCTTAACAAACTTTACTCTTAACAAATATCGTTTGCAATTATTATTGAATAACGCTTTTGGATTACTTGTGGCAGGCTCTTGTACTAAAATGGTGAAACTGATGTCATTTACTATGCATTTTTACTTAGTTTTATTTGGTGTAATTTCGCGATTGAATGATAATTCAATATTCATTGAATTTATTTTATAATTACCTCTCAGGAATTGTCATTGTAGTTGTAATTATTTAAATATCAGTGTGAGAACGAGACTCACGAGAAAAAAAGAATCAATGAATCTTTAAGTCACAGAAAATGAAATGATTATGAAATGATGATAAGAGCTGTTTCGTTTCGACATTTGAGTTGGTTTGATAGTGTGCACAGTCCAAAGTGCCACAAGCCGAGCTTCTCTCAATCTCCTGGAGTGTGTGCTTATAATTTTTGCACATGAGAAAGTAACCTACAGTTTAACGCCGAATCCGAAAGGCAAAGTTTGACTAGCTTTTTAATATCTATCTAGCAGGCGAAGGTGACCGGATGTGAGGTGACGGA
>JBAMBO010000004.1:0-17117 GCA_037044535.1 Lordiphosa magnipectinata | reverse complement strand
CCGAAACGGCTTAACCGATTTTAATGAAATTTTTAAACCCTTGCAAAGGGTATTATAATTTCGCCCAGAAGTTTGCAACGCATAGAAATATTCATTTCCGACCCCATAAACTATATATATTCTTGATCATGGCGACGAGCTGAGTCGATTGAGATTTGTCCGTTCCCCTGTCTGTCAGTCCGTCTGTCTGTTTCTCCTAGCAAACTAGTCTCTCAGTTTTAAGGCAATCGAGCTAAAGCAATTTTGCACAGACTCTTCTTTTTACTGCACGATGCTAATATGTCGGAACCGATCGGTTCAGATGACTATATCTTATAGTTGCCATAGGAAACATCAGTCGGAAAATGGGTCTCATTGAGAAAAACTTTTTTGTTTTCAATGTTAGAGTCCTCAAACTCCATTATTAATATTATATGCTTTCAAACAGATTTGCAAATTTTGGTCAAGATCGGATGACTATATTTTATAGCTGCCATAGGAACCATCGGTAGGAAAATCGGTCTTTCTAAGAAAAACTTTTTTGTTTTCAATGTTAGCGTCCTCAAACTTGTCCATTATTAATATTATATGCTTTCAAACAGATTTGCAAATTTTGGTCAAAATCGGATCACTATATCTCATAGCTGTCATGGGAACGATCGGTCGGAAAATGGGTCTTAGTGAGAAAAACTTTTTTGTTTTCAAGTAAATCGTTCATAAGGTCGGTGATTCTTAATATTAAACCTCTTTCAAACTAATTTAAAAAAGTTGATCGACATCGGGTGACTATATCTTATCGACCGATCGGTCGAAAATGGGTCTTAGTAAGAAATTTTGTTTGTTTTTAATGTTAGCGTTCTTAGTCTCGCTGATTACTAATTTTAAATGCTCTCAAATAGATTTGCAACATTTGGTCAAAGTCGGATGACTCTATCTTAACGCTGCCATAGGACCGATCGGTCGGAATATTAATCTTAGTGAGAAAAACTTTTTTGATTTCAATTTTATCGTTGTCAAACTCAGCGATTGTAAATTTGATATGTTTTCAAAAAGATTCGCGAAATTTGGTCGAAATCAGATGTATATCTGTCGGAAAATGGGTTTTAGTTAGAAAAATTTTAGATTTTTATGTAAGCGTGCAAGGGTATAAAAACTTTGGCACAGACGAAGTTAGCCTGGCCTTCTCGTTTTGAATATATTTGGCAGGTGTAGAATAGGTTTTTTTTAACTAACGCTAGGTGCAGTGGCGTAGCGTCTATCTCTGCTTTTGAATCATTCTAAATTTTAAGCTTAGCATTGAAAATTCCCTAATAACATAATCAATATCTAAGGAATAACTTATTTCAATTGATAAAATTGCTAGATTTGTTAAACGGAATGTGCTCATGGTTGATCTTAAGTATATTTTAATTAATTTAAATTTTGAAAAGCTCCTTTCACAGCTGAGAAAAATTCGTACCATCATTATTAAATTCGGTAGCCAATCTTCTAGTTTCGAGTATTTTATGAACTTAAGTAAGGCAAGCGGGTCTTCATTTTTTATTTTATCGGTGTTCCCTGCGGCAGCTACAAAGGCTCGAAGACGCAAGCACTCCGTCTGAAGTTTCTCCACATTAACTTCATCAAGTAGGTTGCCTGCGAAATGCACTAAACTGAGCCACTTCGGAATCCAGTAATGGAGAAAAGGTATGTAAACTTGCTCGCCAAATCTTGCAATTGCTGAAACCTTTCCCGTATTTCTGTGATGATTTTGTCCATCGATTCGAATAGCTTTCGCCTTATTTAACATCTTTACTGTCATTGTCAAAAGGATGTTTTTTTACTCTTCGCCTAGGAGGTGCCATTGATTTGCCATATCTTTAGCATAGCTAAGAGCGCCGTCTGACGTCAGTAGCGTCATCTGCAAAGCTGTTAATTTCTGAGCGCTCCAAGTTATGCTAAGGCCTTTTGTTTGTAGATATTTTTGAGCATCTTGTACTTTAACCCGCAAAGAAAAGAAAATGACTGCATCGCATCCACCAAAGTTCCTGCATCTATTCTAGTGCTTAAACTTTCATCCATATCCGTCAACTTTTTCAGAGTGGCCAATATATCTTTGTAATGATTTCGTGTCACAATCACGGCATCAGCTCTCGCGCTCCAACGCGTATCTTGTACCCTTTTTAAGCTTTTTCGAGTAGTTGATACCAAAATACTTCAGCGATGCATGGACATCCGCATGGTACCGAAAAAAGTTACTGCACCTGACTCAACTGATGCGGCGTGCAAGCAGGCCAGGTTTAAGCATGGTACAAAATCGGCTGTAGCATTTATTTCTATAATTCTTTACTGAACTCCTGAATGTTTTCCAGACATAACAGCAGCACTGTCACAGTTCATTTTATTTAACACATCAGCTTCAAGCTTTTCCAAAATCATTTTTGAAATTCATTTAGCAGTTTTATCATAGCTTTCAATGAAATCTATAAATGATTCGACAACTTGTATATCTTGATTTTTATACCCTTGCAAAGGGTATTATAATTTTGCCCAGAAGTTTGCAACGCATAGAAATATTCATTTCCGACCCCATAAACTATATATATTCTTGATCAGGGGGACGAGCTGAGTTCATTGAGCTTTGTCCGTCCGTCTGTCTGTCTGTCCGTCTGTCTGTCTGTCTGTCCGTCTGTCTGTCTGTCCGTCTGTTTCTACGCAAACTAGTCTCTCAGTTTTAAAGCTATCGTGCTGAAATTTTGCACAGAGTCTTCTTTTTACTGCACGCTGCTAATATGTCGGAACCGACCGGATCGGATCACTATATCTTATAGCTGCCATAGGAACCATCGGTCGAAAAATGGGTTTTAGTGAGAAAAACTTTTTTGTTTCCAATGTTAACGTGATTAAACTCGGTCATTAATAAAATTATATACTTTCAAACAGATTTGCAAATTTTGGTCAAAATCGGATGACTATATCTTATAGCTGCCATAGGAACCATAGGTCGAAAAATGGGTTTTAGTGAGAAAAACTTTTTTGTTTCCAATGTTAACGTGATTAAACTCAGTCATTAATAATATTATATACTTTTAAACAAATTTGCAAATTTTGGTCAAAATCGGATGACTATATCTTATAGCTGCCATAGGAACCATAGGTCGAAAAATGGGTTTTAGTGAGAAAAACTTTTTTGTTTCCAATGTTAACGTGATTAAACTCGGTCATTAATAAAATTATATACTTTCAAACAGATTTGCAAATTTTGGTCAAAATCGGATGACTATATCTTATAGCTGCCATAGGAACCATAGGTCGAAAAATGGGTTTTAGTGAGAAAAACTTTTTTGTTTCCAATGTTAACGTGATTAAACTCAGTCATTAATAATATTATATACTTTTAAACAAATTTGCAAATATTGGTCAAAATCGGATGACTATATCTTATAGCTGCCATAGGAACCATAGGTCGAAAAATGGGTTTTAGTGAGAAAAACTTTTTTGTTTCCAATGTTAACGTGATTAAACTCGGTCATTAATAATATTATATTTTTTCAAACAGATTTGAAAATTTTGGTCAAAATCGGATGACTATATCTTATAGCTGTCATAGGAACCATCGGTCGGAAAATGGGTCTAAGTGAGAAAAACTTTTTTCTACCGTTCTTAAATTTGGCCAATATTAATATTCTATGCTTTCAAATAGGAGGACTATATGCTATTGCTGTGATGTGAACGATTGGTAAGAAATGTGTTCTATTGAGAAACACTTTGTTGTTTTCAATGCTAGCGTTCTTAGACTTAGCGATAAGATGACTTGTAGCTCTGCAAAATGCGCTTAAGAAAGTATGTAAGTAATATGTGGTCATTCCATATTACGAATAATTTTAATAGTTTAAGAAATTAAGGAAAAAATTTCCGTAAAAATGTGTCTTTCCAGATTAGGTAAACTATATTTCTAACACACAACTTTTTAACAAATTTTTATATTGATGGTGACGTAACAGGTATAGTTATTTTCCTAGTGCTTTGCCTTTCCGGTACATGCAGGTAATAATTATGCGGTCTAATGCCATCCCTTTTTGGTACCACCAGGTACCAGGAAGGGCTTTCCTTTTTTAGCAATGCCCCTGTTTAACCCTTTTTGGCCTAGTACCAGGAAGGGATTACCTTTTTAGCGATGCGCCTGTTTAACCCTTTCTAGTATATACCTGTAGTAGCGTGCTTTGAAGTCGATATAGGTCAGAGAAAGGTTGCAACTGGTAATGCTTCGCTTGTGTGTGATACCTGTTTACGAAAGTCACCGATATATAAACTATATACTTAACACGCGCCCGGATCAGTTGATTTTAGCTACCACACAGAAGCACATCGAATTAAGCAAATAATATAAAGTGAATACAAAGTGGCAAAGTAAACATTTTTAAGTGAGTGAATTATATAGTGATAAAAAGTAAACATTTTTAAGTGAGTGAAGTACACAGTGATAAAAGAACTTAGTAAAAGAACTTAGTAAGAAGTAAAAGAAGTGAAATCAATCAAAATGCCACGAGTATCTTCAATGTCCCAGGAGCAACGACGACAGGCGTCCCGTGATCGAGCTCGCGTCCGTTACCAGCAAAATGCGTCTCAGATATCAACTAGGAATGCTCGTCGATTGGCCGCTAATCGCGAAGGGAATCTGGAAGTTCGTCAAGTAGAGCGGGAGCGTGATGCTACAAATCATTCGCAACGACGACGTAGCCTGCGTTTTCGTGAACGTGGACAGTTGGAAAACACTGCTCAACACCAACAACGGCGTCAAAATCAGGATTACCGCCACGACGAGCGTGAAAGGGATGCTATTGCACATTCTCAGCGCAGGGAAAATGAGGAGTATCGCCGAGAAGAGCAGGAAAGAGATGCAGTCGCGCATTCTCAGCGCAGGGAAAATGAGGAGTATCGCCGAGAAGAGCAGGAAAGAGATGCAGTCGCGCATTTTCAGCGCAGGGAAAACTCGGAAGTCAGAAGACAAGAGCAGTTGGAAAATACTGCTCAGCACCAACAACGGCGTCAAATTCAGGATTACCGCCAGGACGAGCGTGAAAGGGATGCTATTGCACATTCACTGCGCAGGGAAAATGAGGAGTATCGCCGAGAAGAGCAGGAAAGAGATGCAGTTGCGCATTCTCAGCGCAGGGAAAATGAGGAGTATCGCCGAGAAGAGCAGGAAAGAGATGCAGTCGCGCATTCTCAGCGCAGGGAAAACGAGGAGTATCGCCGAGAAGAGCAGGAAAGAGATGCAGTCGCGCATTTTCAGCGCAGGGAAAACTCGGAAGTCAGAAGACAAGAGCAGTTGGAAAATACTGCTCAGCACCAACAACGGCGTCAAATTCAGGATTACCGCCAGGACGAGCGTGAAAGGGATGCTATTGCACATTCACTGCGCAGGGAAAATGAGGAGTATCGCCGAGAAGAGCAGGAAAGAGATGCAGTCGCGCATTCTCAGCGCAGGGAAAATGAGGAGTATCGCCGAGAAGAGCAGGAAAGAGATGCAGTCGCCCATTCTCAACGCAGGGGCAATTTGGACTTTCGCCAAGAAGAACGAGAAAGGAATACATATCGTCGCCGAAACACAAGGAACAACCCTATCACCAGAGCTAGGGAGCAGTTTGTGAATTCATCACAGCGCCGGGAAACAAGACTGCAACGCCGGCTTCGGGGACAGCGTTTACAGGAAATGGCTCAGGATCGTCTGTTAAACTACAGAGAAAACCCAGAAAATCGGCTCGAGGAATCAAGAAGACAATCTCAGCGGAACATTGCTGCCAGAGAAGAATTATCACCAGAAGTCCGAGAGGAAGAATTGGAGCATCAACGCCAGCGAAGAAGGGAGACCGCGCGGGAACAATACAAACGCAAAATTAAGGAAGGACCAACGGAATGCTGCACATGCTGCGGAGGGACATGGTTCCCAGATAAGGTTAGTGGTTTGCACAAATTGGCTATCTCTTCTAAATTCCCTAATATTAATGTAGACAACACTTTTTATCTGTCGGGCAAATTTCCCAATCCGTCAGGCAAATATTTATTCTGTTCCACTTGCCGCAAAGCTGTTTCCTCAGGTAAAATACCTTCCCTTTGTCTGTCACACGGGTTTGACTTTCCCGAAATTCCTGCCTGCCTAAAGGGGCTGACCTGTTTAGAAGAGCGACTCATTTCACCCAGAATTCCATTCATGCGTATTATTTCCCTCGGTTATGAAAGGCAATGTGGCGTAAGAGGCGCTGTAGTCAATGTACCTATTTCCGTCTCTGATACAGTGACTGCGCTTCCGCGCACTTTTGACAACACACATGTTATACAAGTTCATTTAAAACGAAGGCTGGAGTACGCCCACAATTTCCTGACCGAAACTATTCGCCCTGCTCGCGTTCTCGAGGCTTTGCGTTACTTAGTTAACACTGAGCTGTACATAAAACACAATATATCTGTGTCCGCTGATTGGTTAAATCAGGTTGGCAACTCTGAAGAAGTGCCCTTTATCGCCGATGAAGCAGATAGGTCCCTTGTAGATGAACTTCTTGGTCAAATAAATCTTAGTTCAGTTAACCAAGACCCTTCGGATCAAGAAGAAATTCTTAATCCGGGGGGGCATGAAACTATGTTAGATAATGATGCAATTCAAGAAAATTCAGCCATTAGTCGAATAGCTCTGGCTCCCGGTGAAGGTCGTAGACCAGCGGACTTGGCACTAGACGCGGATGCTGAGGAACTTTCGTTTCCCACAATATCCTGTGGCGAAATTTTTAAGGCTAGTACAACATACGTTCGAAAAGCAAGATCTCAGATTCGGTTTTATGATCGCCGTTGCGCGATTGTACCCAAAGTACTTTATATGTACAAGCGCTACGAACTTGAGCGAATAAGAAATGCGATTTCAATCTGCTTGAGGAAAAAATCTGGGACAAATAACATAACAGCAGCCAATATGAGGGACGAATCCTTTGTCGAAAACTTAGTGCAGCATGACGATGGATATCATATTCTTAAAGGTTTGCGGTCCGCTCCAGCTCATTGGGAGGCGGAGAAAAAGAAAGTAATTGCGATGATTCGACAATTTGGGTTGCCTACTTTTTTCATTACACTTTCCGCTGCTGAAACGAAATGGACTGAACTTTTGGTTATTCTCGCTCTTCTCTTGGATAATCGAAATATCACCGAGGAGGAGGCATCCAGGCTTTCCAACGCCGAAAAAGCCAGGCTCATTCGTTCCGACCCAGTAACCTGTTCGAGGTACTTCGATAACAGATTGCGACAATTAATGAAATTGTTTAAGTCTGATATCTTTGGGGAATTCCAACTTACCCACTATTATTGGAGAATCGAATTTCAGCACAGAGGATCACCGCACTCGCATGGTATGTACTGGCTGGCTGGTGCCCCAAAGCTCGAAGGTAGCATTTCCATCAACACAGAGCAGGTGGTTCATTTTATCGACAGATTTATCACCACCAATGGAGCTGACACAGATCTACAAGATGTCATCCAGTACCAGCGCCACAGACATAGTGCATCATGCTTAAGGGAGCTTCGAGGTCAACAATTCTGTCGGTTTAACATGCCATACCCCCCCATGCCTCAAACGGAAATTCTCTATCCGTTAGAAGAGGACGCGCCGCACATTGAAAATCACAAGTCTCTGTTCAAAAAAATCAAAGAGTTTCTGACGTCAGGTTCAGAAGAAGAAGAATCAAGTCGATTAAATAATTTTGAATATTTTTTGGCCCAAATTGACACCACTTTTGAGTGCTATAAACTCGCTCTACGATCCAGTTTGAAAAAGCCACAGGTTTTCCTTCGTAGAAATTATTCCGATAAGTTGCTGAATGCTTATAATAGGGATATTTTGGGATTACACAGAGCAAATATGGATATTCAATTTATTCTTGACGCGTATGCCTGTTGTAGCTATATAATTAACTACATCAACAAATCAGACAGGGGCGTTTCTCAGCTGCTTCGTGAAGCCATGATTGAGGTAAATCAGGGAAATATCCCTGTTAAAAGAAAATTGCAACATATCGGAAACAAGTTTGTACATGCGACAGAGATTTCAGCACAAGAAGCAGCATACAATATTTTGGGGCTGCATATGTCTGAGGCAAGTAATGCCGAATTGTTTATAAATACCTCCCATCCGGACCAAAGAGTCCGAATGGTCAAATCAAGAAGTGTATTAAACGAACTGCCCGTAGACTCCACTGATATTTTCGTGCCAAACTTGCTTGACCGATATGTTCAGAGACATGCGCTATTAAGTGGAATATGCTTGGCGGAGTTTGCGGCTTTTTATGAGTTTAAGAAATCCAGGGCACGGCGGTCAGAGGAGGCGGAAGATTACGATGAACATGAAGAAGATGCAGAAGTTGAAGACAATTTAACTGATCGAAGATACGATCAACTTGATGGCAGTGGTTCTGTTAAACGACGTAGACAACCAAAAATTATTAGATGGAGACGCTTTAGTTTTAACACTTCGCCCTCAGAATATTTTAGGGAAAACGTAATGCTTTTCCACCCATGGCGAAGCGAACAGTCCGAGCTGATTTCAAATGATAACGAAAACACATTTAGGGTAAACAATGCCCAAATTAGGGTAAATAAACAACAATTTGATGTATTCGATGATATGGAATTGGAGAACGTCCTTCAAGATCTTCGGAATGAAAATGAAGAAGATTCCGGTCATCAAGAAATTTCAGCCTCACAATTCCTTGATGATGAATTCAGGGCTCTAGCTGTTCCAAATATTGATCGCAATGTCAATATATTTGAGGATGGCAACGTTCCTAACGACGTGGAAGACCACGAAGAAGGTGGTATCCGACTTATTAAACTGCCCCCATTGGTATCGGAAGTTGATCTTTGTTCCCTGGTACGCTCTCTCAATTCCAAGCAACGTCAATACTATGCCCACGTGATGCATAATGTTTGTGAAAAAAAAACGTTCTATGAATACGTTGGCGGTGGTGCTGGTGTCGGTAAAAGTCGGCTGATTTCCACTTTATATCAGTCAGTGACTTGGCGATCAAATAAAATACCTGGTGCCACCGATTCTGCAAAGGTTCTCCTTTGCGCACCAACTGGAAAAGCTGCTTTTGGTATTGGGGGGCTTACACTGCACTCCATATTCTCCTTGCCTCTTAATCAGTCAACTGGGGCCTTAAGGTCTCTGAGCAATGATGTCCTAAATACCATGCATTGCAAATTAATTGATATTCAACTGATTATCATTGATGAAATATCTATGGTCGGAGCCAAAATGTTGTCATATCTGGATCAAAGGCTCCGCCAAATCTTTAGAAATCAGGATCAATGTTTTGGAGGAGTTTCCATAATTGTGTTTGGGGACTTAAAACAGCTCTCTCCAGTTGGCGACAGCTGGATATTTTCTGAAAGGACAAATAATCCATATAGCGTTCTAGCTGGTACAAACCTCTGGGAAAATTTCAAATTTTTCGAGCTCACCGAAATTATGCGGCAGCGCGGTGACCGAAATTTTGCGGTAGCATTAAATAACATGTCCGAAGCCAGCATGACCGAATCTGACATTGACCTTTTTAAAGAAAGAGTAGTTTCAGCTAGCGCAGTTCCTTCTGATGCCATGCATTTGTTTTACTCAAACGATGAGGTCGCCAATTACAATACCCTGAAACTAGCCCAAATAAATACTGAGGAGTTTGTTTCGACTGCCATTGATACTGTCAAGGCAGCAAACATGTCAGCGACAAATCGCTTAAACACTTTGAGGCATGCACAAAGGATGAAAAGTTCCAAGACTCAAGGACTTGTCTACTCTCTGCATTTAAAAACTTTAGCTAAATATATGGTAGTTATAAATATTGATACAAGTGACGGTCTTGTAAATGGTGCGAATGGTCAACTAATGCAAATTGACCACAGCACAATAAACGATTCAGTTGTAGTAACTACCCTATGGATATTGTTTACCGAGCCATCGGTTGGTGCTATTGCCAGGTCCAAAGTAGGAAGCAGTCCCCATCCTAACTGGACTCCAGTCCAAAAAGTGGCTCGAACTTTTCAGTGTGGTCGATCTGAGCATGCTTCGATTGATCGCAAGCAGTTTCCTGTTGTACCTGCTGAGGCTATAACCATTCATAAGAGCCAAGGAGCAACCTATGGCAAAGTCGCTGTGCATCTTCAAAGAAGCATTAGCCGAGCTGCGCTTTATGTGGGTTGTAGCAGAGCAACTAGCGCATCGGGCCTTTTCATATTGGGTGAATTTGTTGCTCCAACTAGATTTGGAGCAAGCAATGTTCAGACAGAGCTCCAAAAACTTAGAGGAGAAAAGGCTTTGACTACGCAATACGAATATCTGCTCAGTCGATCGCAAGAAATTTCATTATACTACCACAATGTTGAATCTCTTCGAAAGCATCACGAAGATATTTCGAACGATCAAATTATTTGCTCAGCAGACTTCTTATGTTTCGTTGAAACCTGGACTCTTCCAACCGAAGAGTACATTATTAGTGATTTCGACATCATAAGAAGAATGGATGGCAACCGACTTGATAGTGTTTCAAAGAATGGAATAATAGTTTATGCCAAGCAGAGCATTTCACAAAATGTAACATTCTTATTTGAAACAATTGAAACATCAGAACCGAGAAAAATATATCAGTCGATCGCCTTCAAATACTTGGATACATCTTTTATAATTGTTTATAGGAATCCAACATTTCCTATTACAAGGTTTCGTAATGAAATTAAGAAAGATGTTGCAAAAGTACGTCTTACGGGTATTAATAAAGTGGTAATACTAGGAGATTTTAATATTTGTCGATCAACCTACACAGATCCGCTCGAGACCAATCTTAATAGCCGAGGTCTATACTCTATTTTGAATGTACCAACAACAAAGCATTCAACTCAAATAGATTGGGTTTTCTGTGATACTTCGGTATCTGGGGCTTCGGCTATTACATATCAGACACCATACAGTCACCATGATGGAATATTCCTTAGGTATAGCTTGTAAGTAAATTATCAAAATATTCTATTATAATTATAATTATTTTGTAAAAAATTGTTAATTGTAAATTGTTAAAATTATTATCTTTGTGCAATATTTAATGTAAATTATAATAAGTATTCCTCCTCGGGGATTGCGACCTTGCCGTGGTGAGGAGGCTGAGTATGTAAATCTTGTATAAACGCAAAACTGTACAAAATGTTCAATAAACTTTACAGAAACCAGCAGCAATCCAATACAACTTGATTTATTTGTATGTCCAATAAATGTTTTTTCTTTATAAGCAGGAGTACGACTAAAATTATTTAAAAGGGACCATTATTTTTAAAAAGATATTTCAAAAGTAGCACTTGCAAGGGTATAAAAACTTCGGCACAGACGAAGTTAGCCCTCTCGTCAATTACAACATATCTCAATACTTGGCTTGTCTGGTCCCTGTGAGAAATATCCGGAGTGCGGTCAAATATCATGGAAAATGATTTGACTTTCTTTACCCGTTCAATTATTTTTTGGCCAACTGCATTTCCACAAAGTCGCAATGTATTCGTTTTGTATTTGAGGTGACATATTTGTTATCGAAAGTTTGTTACTCAAATTGGTTCGAACAAGATGTTCACGGTGAACAGGATCATACTTAGCAGGTAGGTCCACCTACCTAATTCTATTGAAGCAATTGTAGCTTTGCGAGAAATCTTATAATATTGAACATTCTGCCGAGAAATTCTTGGAATCTTTTCGATTCTTGTTCCATAATGTCTTGCTCTGATTTGTCAATATGCTGTCCTTTTTGAACACTAGATTCCAGCTCTTTCCATTTAAAATAATTTTGGTTGTGAAGAGGACTGGATTCGTGATTTAAAACCTTGGGGTTTAGTTTCCGCGAAGTATTGAATCCGTTATGTGAGCAAAGTTGGCCGCACAGGGCGTCGAACGAATGCAGCAACACACATGCGAAATGTTAGGGCAGCAAGAACAGATCAACAGTAACATGAAATAAATGAAATAACGCGTGTCAGAATGTCGCAACTGCGTTCTTCTTAATCACAAGAGGCACGAGCTTTCCAAAATGAACAACAACAATTGGAGCAGAGACAAGCGCGCCGGACAGATGTTAACACACGCAGAACAATTGACCGACAACGTCAACAAGTACATCGAGCATTTACATCTGCTTTGTTCATTCGTCTCGCATTCGAGTATGAGCCAGATATTGAATATTCCGCTCATGCAAAAGTCCTAATTGGTGCTATGGACAAAGAATGTACCAATTGTAATGCTCTCAAATTCAAAAATGAGTACGCAAAGTGCAACTACCAAAAATTGAGACGCCAACAGACCCATTGAACGGCTTGCTCATCGTCACGGATCCAGATTCAACCCTGTTTATGTTTCTCCTTTCAAATGAATTCGTTCGGAGCAACAGAAATAATGCACAATACAGCGCAAAATGGTCAGCCATTTAATTCAATCTTCAAAATCAAAGGCCAAGTGTACCATAAAGTAGGCTTATTGCTGCCAATGCAAATCTACTTTATGGGCAGTGAGGACATCAATCACGTTGATGCACGCGGCTACAATAAACTCAATTCGCTTAACGCCAGGCGCATCGCTGGCAAGCTGGACTCCCTTTTGAATGAGCACAATGAATTATTGAAATTCTTTAAATCACACATGCACGAATTGCAAAGTTACAATCAGGCTAATGCTATCAATCCTAATAAAACACCAGCTGGAGAACAAGTGCGTATGGTTGGCGACCGCACAGCAACGAGAGAAATTGTGATTCAAAGAAGAAACAATAGTCTGGAGTACATCGCCGACACATACGACGCTCTCCAATCCAATATTGCATAAACATTCAAAATATTTACTAGAAACAATTTGTGTGGCAAAACAACGTTTGCCGGGTCAGCTAGTTGTTAAAATAATATCAATTCATTTTCATTTTGGTTACCGAAGCACACTTTTGAAAAAATGTTGTGAGTCTGCCACGTCACTTTGGAATTTTTTTATTTGACAAGTGACGCATTGAACTACCTCCTATTTTTTGTATCTTGGTTACTGGGTACCTCATAAGTCGACTCCCATTTGTTCAACTCTCGCATATGGCAGGCGATTTTCATTTTTGTAGCTTGTGCAGTTTTTTGCGCCTATTATGACGCGGACGTGGACGCGACGCTTCAATTGAAGTGGAGTGGCTCCCGTTTCTCATTCCCATTTCAGTCATACGCTTTATGAGGGCACATTATGCCATTTATCGCAGCTTAAGTGCCGCTCATAAACCCTGAAGACGCAATGTTACCCTCTCCACATTGTGGGCAACCCACATGCAATTTAAATTCTGTCTGGGAGTTTTGGCTAATCAATTAAATGAATTTCATTTCAGTTCCAAAACTTTAATTATAATTTGTGCAAAAATAATTATTTCCTCCCAGCACACAAAAATGAATAATTGTGCAGTTACCTTGACTTTTGCATCGCTAAATACAAACTGAATAATTAGATAATGACAACATGAACGGCAACAACAATGGCAGCAGCGTTAACAATCAAATTGCAGCCCGCGAAATAAAATTCAACCTTTTGCATTCTTTTTTGTTATTTTTTGCCATTTGTTTGCGATTTTGCTCATTTAGCGATTTATTTTGTGGCAAAAATTCGCAGAATAGCAAAAATTAAGTTTGTGCGAAACAAAAAAAATTGCAAAAATAGAGAAGGAAAAAAAATGTATGTGGCTAACCTTGAGGTGAGTTTTTTTTTTTGTTTGCCAAATGCAACAGCTAACAAGAAATGAGCCAACCAACATTTGTTTGTTTTTTTTTTATAGCTCAGCGCCAGTCCGTCTATGAAATATTTAAAAATTAAAAGGTTTCCTCTCTGAAGTGAAACTGAAACTGAAAGGTGTGTCTGAGTGTGGCGGAATTGTCATTGAAGCTAACTGAGGTCGTAACTATATTTTTAATGGGATTTGAGTAATGGAATTAAAATTGATAATAAACTGTGTAAAATGCAGACCAAATTGGGGAAATGTATGATTTTGTCTTTGTTCTTTGCAACTAAATTTTGATAATTATTTCTGAGTTAAGCTTGCAAAACACAGACATAGTTATAGGATGAGACCTCAACAGTAACATGTTGAGTGAGCATCACCTATCTGATGACATGTCATCCCTAGGAATGATATTAGTTAACTCCACTTAAGCAACACACTTCACTGACACTTCTAACACCTTGCTAGATGTATTTCTCTTTAATACTCCTAAAAAGAAAAGAAGAGAACCAAGTATTCGATGAGGTACTTATCAATAATTTTGCAGCTGGAACGTCATACTCTGTCTGAGGATAAAGAACTCAACAATAATGGCAAGGAGTTTTTAAGCTTTTGTGAAGATAATAGCCTATAAGTATTAAACGGCCGAGCAAATAGCGATTCGTATGGGAATTTTACTTACTTAAGCAACATGGGTAAATCTGTCAACGACATCTGTGCGATTTCATTTGAAATACTGGACCAAGTAAAGGATTATTCAGTGAAGAAACCACATGCCCATTGTATTGACTCTGAGAACACAACCTGACCAATCCACAAGTATAAATATAAATATATTACCAAAACTTAAATGGAAAAACAGTCAAAAAAAGCAATATATTCGGAATCTGGACAATAATGTAGCCAGTATACATCAAGAAACAAATATAGGGCTAGTTACCATGTGTGCAATAATCGAAGCATCAACAGTGCAACAGCTACCGAAAGGGTCATATAAACAATTCAAAAACAAGTGGTTTGATACACAATGCAAGAGGCAAAGGGATTTAGTTTTCGGCTCTTTAAAGAAATACAAGAAGACGCAAAAACAAGCTGGCCATCATATTTACAAAAAGGAAAAGCATAAATATGCTATGATCTGCGCCACAAAAAAAGAAAGTTACTATAAATCCATAGACGACAGAAATAATAGCACCCGCAATAGTAAAGATTGGAGAGCCCTGGCAAGAGAGATAAGAAACACGCCGTGGAAAATGGGAACACAAGTAACAGCGCAGGACTTTCAAACATACTTTTGCAACCTACTCAACTCCTTGCCAAATACTTCTTGGATGCACTACGCCCCTAATATGGTAAAAGATGAAGAACTGTATAGGCAGATTACAGAGACGGAAATAAGAAAGCTTTTTGAAAATGCTTCATACGACTACCTGGACAAACTGGCAGATGTGTACAGTAGTATATTGGATGGAAAAAATGATATTGATTGTTTTAAGACCTCCCTCAAATTCACCATTTTAAAACAAGTGAGAAAGTCGGTCAAGCCCGACTATAACTTACTCTGTACCAGTTTATTTGCCCCGGACTATAATATTATAATTAGACATCGGACTCTATGCACTTTTTATACTCTGTACCGAAGGTACATAGAGTATATTAAGTTTGTGCAAAAGTATGTAACAGGGAGAAGGAATCATTTTCGACTCTATAAAGTATATATATTCTTGATCAGCATCAACAGCCGAGTCGATATAGCCATGTCCGTCTGTCTGTCTGTCCGTCTGTATGAACGCACAGATCTCAGAGATGGTAAGAGATAGAGGTTTGACATGTATGGGACATATATTTCTAGTACTTGCAGGCAGATCAAGTCTATTTTCAATTTTTGCCACGCCTCCTCCCGCCCCCGCAATTTGGAAAAAACTTTATATCTCCTACAGTTTTGGAGATAGATCGTTCGTATCTTCTAGAGATACCTTGTAAACAAAATTATTTATCGATTTGCTGAAGGAATGATAAAGATCGGATGAACGATACTCAAGTTATGGGCCAGGAAGTTATGCTCAGGAGTCAAACGGCCAGTTAACACCACCCACCCCCCCACCAACAACCACAGCAACATAGCCTAACCGTTCAACACAGGCAATCTTAGTGCGAGAGAGAGAGAGAGAGAGAGAGAGAGAAACTTAGAGAGCGCACCGCGTTGTGCGCGGGGTGTTAACTGGCCGTTTGACTCCTGAGCAAATGCGAGTGTGAGGGTACAGAGTATGTTATAGTCGGGCTTGACCGACTTTCTTTTTATACCCTTGCAAAGGGTATTATAATTTTGCCCAGAAGTTTGCAACGCATAGAAATATTCATTTCCGACCCCATAAACTATATATATTCTTGATCAGGGCGACGAGCTGAGTCGATTGAGCTTTGTCCGTCCGTCTGTCTGTCTGTCTGTCCGTCTGTCTGTCTGTCCGTCTGTCTGTCTGTCCGTCTGTTTCTACGCAAACTAGTCTCTCAGTTTTAAAGCTAACGAGCTGAAATTTTGCACAGAGTCTTCTTTTTACTGCACGCTGCTAATATGTCGGAACCGGCCGGATCGGATGACTATATCTTATAGCTGCCATAGGATCCATCGGTCAAAAAATGGGTCTTAGTGAGAAAAACTTTTTTGTTTTCAATGTTCGCGGCCTTAAACTCGGCCATTGTTAATATTATATGCTTTCAAACAGATTTGCAAATTTTGGTCAAGATCGGATGACTATATCTTATAGCTGTCATAGGAACAATAGGTCGGAAAATGGGTCTTAGTAGAAAAAAATTTTTTGTTTTCAATGCTAGCGTCATAAAACTCGGCGATAATAAATATTTTTATGCTTTCAAACAGATTTACAAATTTTTGTCAAAATCGGATGACTATATCTTATAGCTGCCATAGGACCGATCGGTCGGAAAATGGGTCTTAGTGAAAAAAACTTTTTTGTTTTCAAGTAAATCGTTCTTAAAGTCGGTGATTCTTAATATTAAACGATTTCAAACTAATTTGAAAAAGTTGATCGACATCGGGTGACTATATCTTATGGTTGCCATACGACCGATCGGTCGGAAAATGAGTCTTAGTGAGAAAAACTTTTCTGTTTTCAATTTTATCTTTCTTAATCTCCGCGATTGTTAATTTGATATGTTTTCAGAAAGATTCGCAAAATTTGGTCGAAATCAGATGTTTATCTGTCGGAAAATGAGTTTTAGTTAAGAATTGTTTAGATTTTTATGTAAGCGTTCTTAAACTCTGACATTTCAAAAACAGCATTTGCAAGGGTATAAAAACTTCGGCACAGACGAAGTTAGCTTGGCCTTCTCGTT